>CAUYON010102914.1:0-15136 GCA_963573935.1 Arctocebus calabarensis | reverse complement strand
GGGGGGAGGATGGGTGAAGGGAGGGCAAATGGTGGAAACACACCTACGGTGCATCTTAGCAGGGTACTGGTGAAACTTATTAAAGGTAGAGTATCAATGTCTTTATATAGTGATCAAGAAAATACCATGAAGGCTATCTGTATGATCAAAATATTTCTAAATGTATATGAAGCACATCGTGCCCTATGATTGCACCAATGTACACAATTATGATTCAATAAAATTATTAAAAAAATACTGTTTCTGGTTTTTTTTGTTTGTTTGTTTTCCTTTATTCTCACCTCAATTATATCTCTACACCCTTAGCATTTGCTTGGCTGAGAAGGCCCCACCTTATCCTTAGGTATGACAAGGTCTCTCCCCAAAACTAGAGTTTAGAATATATCATCAACATTTCTTAATAAATAGGATAAGACCTTCAAACCAATCTTTTAAAAAACTTGCCAAGCTTACTTTAATGTTGTCCCACTACGTCTCGGCCCTCATCCAGTATTTTCTCTATCCATTTGATTCCAACATTCCAAGTTGGAAACAAGAACAAACTCAGTGCCATTTATATTTACCTCTGTAATCTTGAAATAATAGTGCCCATAAACTTTCTTAGATGTTATTATAAATGAAATTTTGAAAAACAAATACAACGTCTATTTTTTATTACATCAAACCAGTGGTTTCCAATTGCAAATGATTTTGCCCTTTAGGGGATGTTTTGCAACTAGAGATGCTTTTGTTTGCCAAATCGTGAGGTGGGACGCTCTTGGCATGGCGTGAGTAGAGACCAGGCTGGTTCCAAAACATCTTAAAGTGTGAGTACACCTCTCCACAACAAAGAATTGTTTGGCTTAGAATGTTAGTAGGGCTCAGATTGAGAATTTCTATGTTAAATTTATCCCTGGGAATCTCACAACCAATGTAAGTTTTACTTAGAAATAGTCGTGAGACTTTAGTATAGAATATGTGTTTGTCATTGTTCTGGCATACTGAAATTTTATTAAGTGGTTTGTTAAATATCTGTTAAAAATTTCGAGTATAATACTCTTTTATACTTAAGACACTTCACAGTATTTCTGGTTGCATTGCCAACAATATAATTTTGTTACACCATAAAAATCATGTGTTTACCCCAGGACTGCTAAAACCCTCTGCTGCGTTAATAAAGCAGGCTAGTCTAAACATGTTTGGAAGGTTTAAAGAGGCTGTTGGTGCTCTAATTAAAACTAAGTTGTGTTAATCACGCAGTCATACTTACACCTATACACAAGGGTGCCACATGCTCACTGGTCACCTTGCATCAGAGAATATTAATCAGCCTGGTGATTGATGGCAAAGGACTGGATGAAATGCTAAGATCTGCAGGATGAATCCCAGAACTTTTTATCTACAGTTGACTGTTTACTAGTTTTATTTGAAAGTTGAAAACAAAACAGGATAAACAAACAAACAAAAGGATTCTTTTTATTTTGGTCTATCCCACAATCATTTGTATTTGCCATCATGACAGAAAAAGGAGGGGTAGGAAAGGGTCACCTACTTTAAACTATTTCCCAAGTGCTGTTAATCACATTGTTTCCCGGGTGCTTGTTTTAGTAAACAGATAAATTTGAGGCATACAATACCAGAAGGCATTAAACATCAGAATGTTTATTATATGAATGAGTTGGAAGGGTTGGCTTTTCAGAAAGGTCATCTCCTTTAAATGAGAGCATTTTCCTTTACCTATAGTCCCAGAAGAAATGAAGGGACAAAAGACCTCTGGTCAGGGCACACACTTCTTGAGAAATTTTCAAAAAGAAAAAACAAAACAGTAATTTTCTTGATAAATTCTATCTTTCAGGGTGGTATGACTTACTGCACAAACACTTGTAAACACCTGTTACAGACAGTATTATACCAGGACTGTGTTGTGCCACCAGAAGTAGAGCGTGGTGTTGAAGAAATGGTGGCATTTGTGACTTGGTATTTACAAGATGGCCTTTTCCCTGAGGCAGCTTCCAACCTTCTATGTGGCTCCGTTTTCCCAATAATTATCTCTCATTCCCTCAATGTATTGCTTGTGCTTGCTGGAGTGGTTTGAAGTGTGAAGGTTGACACACTGGGGTGTGTATGTGGGAAGAAGTACATACCACTACCTAGAGGTTCTTAATAATTCCAATTGTTATTTTAACATTAAGAATCTGCTCTATATCTGAGCCTTGAACCTGCTCTTGGCAAGATGGCGACTACCATTCCAGGACGGGGCTGCAGCACACCGTATCTGATGCCGTCATACCTGTCTCAGGTCTGTGATGTTGCTACACGAGCAGCTGAACTCAACTGTGCTGTCAATTCCTGTACGCAACAGGCATCCGTGTCTAACAACTCTTTAGCGATTGGTAACCTTAATTGATAAAATTCACCTCTAGTCATAAGGTGTATACCTATGACCAGCAGAAATAATTCCTTGATCCTGCTATTGCAATGATTTCTAAACAAATAAAAAATAACGTTGGTATTAATTTTGTTTGTTTTTTTTCCCCTTGTTTTCACTTCAGTCATTTTCATCTAAGATACATAATACATACGTGTTTTGGCCAAAATGTTGTCTGAAATCAGTTTCACTCTTTTGATGCCAAAGGTTATTTCAACATAACCATGGTTTTTTCCATAACCAATGGTTATTTCAACATAAACAAAAAAAATTATTTTACAAAGTTTTGTGACTTACTCAGACAGGGGGAGTCAGACTTGGTTACCAACTCCCAACACTTACTCACATATGCTTTGTGCAGAAGACAAACATTATTTTCCGAATGAGTTTGCTTTTTATTTCTGCTAAAAGAGATACCTATCCTTCCCTTCAGTACCAATTCCATAACTAAAGGTGTCTGTGTAATACTGACTTTTTCCTTGAATTTCATGGACCAGCTAGCCACTAGTAGAAAATAATCAACATTGAATATTTATGTCCCATTCCGAGAATAGTGAACTGAATGAATGAGCTAAATGAATGAATAGAATGGTTTGTTTCTTGATAAACATTAGCTTTTTTGTTGAATCATTTTTACTATAATTATGAGATGCTTTAGTAAAATAAAATTTTATACCTAACAAAGCCATTTTATGATTCAAGAAAATGATAATCTTACCCTATTTTCTACTATAAAAATATAAAAACAAACACCTGATCTGACACTGTGAGCCCCAAATAGAGGCCATCATCCCATCTCCCAGTGCCTTCCATGTCTAGATTTACTTGGAGACAATCTAGCTGTCTGAGTTAGCAAGGCTGCTGACACACAGGCAGTAGTCATGGTCTCATGTCAGAATAGTCACTACCAAAAGTCAAAACATTGTAATTAATGCTAAAACAGTTTTTCTGGATTTTCCTGAAAGTATGCCACTCACAGTAGGAAAAATTTGATGAGTACAATAAAAGGAAAATTCTGAAAAAAATTCAGCCTGTATCACTGCATGTGTGCAGGTGTTTTCGGGGAATGGTGTCAATACCACCTGAGGTAAGGATAGGTTGAGTTCAACCACAGTGGAGCTTGTTAACAGAACCAATTTAGGGGAACACTTGCATGTTTCTTTTCTTTTTACTATTTAGAAAAAACATACTTTCTTTCTTTTTGCTTTTCAGCAGATAACACTCAGCAATTATTTCTCCAGTATCTGCAGGCTTCACTGATCTAGGCTGGGCTGAATAGCTCTGCTGATCTTGCCTGCATCTGCTCACATGCCTGGAGGTTGGTGGAGGTAAGCTGACCTAGGCTATCCACAACTCGGGCAATTCGACTCTGTTCCATGTGTCTCACACTCCAGCAAGCTTGCACTTTCTAAACCATGAGGATGAAGAGCATCTGATGAATTGTTCCCAATGCTGCAGAAGATTCAAAGTCTTTCGATAGTAGTTGGGTCTTGTGGAGGAGACATTTTGATGCACAGAGCCATGAAGGAGAAATTCGATCATCTACAGAAAACATATTTGATATATCATCAAGTGCTGTTGGGTACACCATCTGTAAAGGGAAGCATGGCGTTTTAACGGTATCACCAAGCAGTGGTAGGAGACAAAAAATAGGCCAGCTGCTCTTTATTGAAAGCACAGACCTTTCAGAAGCATTATCAGACTTCAGGGAAATCTTCTGCGTCCTTACTTGGCCATAGGAAGCAGAGGCCTGGTGTCCTACATTGCTCTTTCGAATACTGGCTACTCAAGGGCAATAACCTATTTTGTTGTCTTCTTGGATTGTAGCTCATAAAACCTGACTCAGGAGAGGAATGTTGAGAAAGGGTGGATAAAGGGAAATATGGCAGGTAATGATTGCCAGGAAAAAAAAAAGGCCAATCTAGTTGTGTTACGTAGCTCACAAACACACAGGAGTAGTGTTAACTGTATTCCCTAAGTCCTTGACAGAAGGGAGGTTTCCAGAACACATTGCACTATCTACTTAACAGTGATAGAAGTTTAGCAAAGCAAACTCATATATAAAATTTAAGCCTTTTTTTTCTGGAGCATAGTTTTGCCAGTAAAAGCACAAAACAAATGTCTATTCAAGCTAATTACTACCCAACTTATGATTTTTTTTTGGTTGTTGTTTACCATATAAAAAATCTAACTCATTTTATTGTAATGGGCTATAAAACAGTCCCTATGTAATATTATAAATCCTTTGAAGAATTAGACATCTCCACACTGTTTCTTTTTCACCTGGGCAGTGTTGACTTTTACTTGAAACTTCTGTGAGCAGTGACCAAAGATTAAATAAATTGGAAAAATGAAAACCATCCAGTTCAACAGCAGTTTTGCTTTGGGATTTAATTAGTTTTGATTTTTTTTTTATTTGTGTAAATCTAATGGGTACAAGTACAATTGTGTTACAGGGATAGAAGGCTTAGTTGTAAAGCCTGGGACTTTGGTACATCCATCCCTTGAATAATGTACAAGGACCAATTTGGTAATTCATCATCAGCTACCCTGTCTCACCTTTCCACCCTTCCGAGTCTCCAATGTTTATTTCTCCACTCTCGATGTCACATCGTTTAGCTCCTACTTATACGAGAGAACATGTCATCTTTGACTTTCCATTTCTGAGTTGTCTCTCTTAAGAAAATATCCTCAATTATGTGGCTTTATTTGTGGGTTCTCTTCTCTGTTGTCTTTGTCTATGGTCCGCTTTCATACAAGTATCATGCTATTTTGGTTAGAATAGCCTTGTGTCGTTTGAAGTCAGGTAATGTGATGTTTCCAGCTCTGTTCTCTTTGCTTAAAATTGTTTCAGCCATTCAGGCTTGGGGGTGGAGGGTTCCATATGAATTTTAGGATTGATCGTTTTCTAGTTCTATGAAAAATGAAGTTGACATTTTGAGAGAAGTTTAATCTGTCGATGATTAAGCAGCCTTTAGACTGTAGATCTCCTGGCAAAAACATCAGGATTTTGGAAGCACATATTCCTTGAGCTGGAGAACATCATTGAGAAGACAGGAGTGGCAGAGTCAACTGCTGAAGGCGATGAGATTATGGCACAAATTCATCAGAACAACACTTGGCCAAATTCTTTCTCATGCTCAGTTTGATCAGATCAGACTGTCGGAGACCAATAGAGAGAGTAAGTCCTCCCAGTGTGCCGGGAACTTTCCCAGTTTTACTACTAAATGTCCATAATGCCATAACCTCCTCCCTCCTGGGCACCTCAGGATGATCATCCACCAACACCCTTCAGAAAACAGTTTTGGTTGTTCTGGAAGCCAACTGCCTTAGAAGCCAGTGTCTCTGCTGCACTCAGGTATATAAAATGCACTCGCCACCTTTAGTTCACTGGAATTCCTGTCCTATCTGAAATTAGTGACTTTGGTGTAATATAGTCAGGTCAGAGTTTGTCTGTTTTTCAGATATTCCTCTCTTGGTCCAAAAGACTAACATCTCAGCTCTAGTTAAGGTTTTGACTCAGGCATCTGAAAGTATCCTTTGTCAAGGACATTCCAGGTTACACTCAAGTGGGTCAAGGCTACATGTTATCTAGCCATGGCAATGGACAAAGGCCACCGTTGTGCTGAGTGGATGAAATGGCTATTCTCACATCTTTCAAAGCTGCTTTTTGCTTTGATAGAGCAGCACTCATGGGCGGGGACAGAGATTGGCACAGATAATCCCCAGGATAATCATTTTTATTTCAGGTGTAGCAAACAATGTTCATTATGTAAGCGTATTACATCTGCTTGAGACAAAACCTGCTATCAAGAACCTGGAAAACCCCATTTCTATGCATCTCACCTAGAAGGACACATTCAGGGAGGTCAGGAGAGGCAAAGTGCGACGTGCCGTTCCTAAGTCAGCTCACTGCTGAGGTATCTCTGCAGGATCCACCGTGTACCAATTACGCCATTAATATGCTTCATTTGCTACACACACATACACGTCAGAACCAGAGTGCTTCTCAAGGGCAAAACGCACGTCAGGCCTCCAAGGCCACAAAGCACGTATGCCTTGCACTAAACACCCACAGTCCAGGCAACACATGTCCTATGGATGTGTATTTATCCTGCAAAAGCCGAAACAATGCTATGAAATGAACCCAAGGGGAGGTCAAGTTGATAAGCAAGACCACGCATAATTATCATCTGGCAAGTCAAATTTGGCAGACAGAAATTGGACGTGCAGTCTCACCGGTTCACCTGGGGACTTTTTTTTTTTTTTTTGGAACATGTTGATATGAGGCCACACAATTCGGCTATATTATTTGTGTTTGTAAGGGAAAGTCCAAAGTCAGAGTTGTAGTTGAGTCCTTTGCAAAGGAAATGTGTCACACACCCCTCCACTGTACCCAAAAGGTGGGAATTAACCGAGCCCCTGAGCCCCTTACCCAGTCTTAAATTTAGTTGTGTTTTTCTCTCGTGTGGGCTTTTTTCCCCCCATGTTGGTGTACTATTTTCAGATTAGTATTGAGTACATGGGATGCTTGCTTTTTCATTCTTGAGGTACTTAGGAGAATGTTCTCCAAATGCATCCAGGTAAATATAAAAGATGCAAAGTCTCTATCTTTTTTATGGCTGAATAGTATTCTATCGTATACAATATAATTTATTCATGTGTTCATGGGCACTTGGGTTGTTTACAAATCATTGCTATTGTGAATGAGCTGCTATAAATGTTCAAGTCCAAATGGCTTTATGGTAAAACTTTTTTCTTCTGGGTAGATACCCAGTAAGGGGATTATGATTTCAAAAGGGAGGTCTACTTTTAGTTCTTTGAGAATTCTCCATACTCTTTCCAAAAGGGCTGTACTAGTTTGCAATCACTTATGATTTTTTTTTTAAACAAAACTGAAAAGGAATCGGTATTTTGTCTTGATGGGTCAGCCGAGCGTGGGTCCTTTTTTATCTCAACTATTTTAATTTCTATTAGGCACCTCCCCCTTTGATTTCTCTACTTTACTCTTCTGTGAATAAGTTTTCCAAGTTCTTCATCTGTGTCAAGTTTCAAGCGACCAAAGATAGAAAGTTAGATTCCTCACACAGATCAAACACCGAGAGAAAAGGAAAGATAAAACAGAATTTCTTTTTTTTCCTTGTTTTTCAAATGGCCCTGAAATCTTTTATTAAAATGCTCACAGACATGTGGTTCCAAGGTATATATATAGCAGGGTTTGAAGCATCACTTTGTAGATGAGGCCTGATTTCTTTATTCTTTATTCATGAAGATCCCTTGCACCTGACATGAAATCTTTGAGTTGTTGGCTAATCCAAACCCTCTACGTTCCAAGGGTAAAGGTGAATCTTGAAGGAGGCTTGTTGAACTTTTTCCAAGAATGTCTTTTTTATTAAGTCAGATGTCCTTTATTTTCGAATTTATTGAAGAACATGAGGATTTTGATTACAATTATCTTATGATATTGGCAGTGACTCAGAGACATGTTTGATCATGTTGAAGGAAGATGAAATTGAGAGAGGGGATGTGGGTATCTTCGATCTCTTTCATCCTTTAAATCTTTAGTTCCTCATCTAATCTTTCTTTTATGAACAAGGACTATGGATTGAATAACCAAATTACTGAGCTAAAAAGCATATTTTGCTCAAAAAAAATTAAAATCACACAAAAAGTATTAGGACTAGTTTTACTAAAATGTAAGAAATTCTATATAGTTTTCCAGTTCCAAACCGTTGACTAAGGGGGATTTTTGTGTGTGTGTTTCCATAATAGCCACCACTCTCATCTACTTCCTAAATCATTTGTTACATGTATATTATATATAATATATATGTATATATTATACACACACATGTCTATAATCAATAAATGATACCTTAAATTAGAATAACTAGAATCAGCTATGAATATGTGGAATTATATACTCCCCCAATTATATTTTAGAATATTGTAACATAAAATGCTGTGCCCTTCATAATAGTCACTAGTATTTATTCACTGCTTGCTATGACAGGCATTGCACTAAATGTTTCAAGTGGATGGTCTTATCCTTAAAACAAGCATGTAAGAGACAGGCTAATATTATGGCTATTTTCATAAAAAAAAGAAAACCAATGCTTAAGACCTTTCTTCCACGTAAAATTACATTAGTTTTAGTAAATGTCAATATTCGATTATTAAGGAACATCTATCTTTCAAATGAATGTCGGAGTAAAAAGCTTACAGATGCAACCTTTAATCTATATAAGAAGTGGTACTACAAAAATTGAATTCATCCAGAAAATTAGGGCACTCACCATTAAAATTAGAAAGGTATAATTACCAAATAAGGATACAATTTTTAACATTTTTTTTAATCGAAGCAATGACACAAAGCACACTTACTGTAAATAAAATAGCAGATTTTAAAATTACTATTCTCGCTGATGTTGGGGGTATGAAAGTCAGCTTATAACATTTGAGGAGTGAAGGCTAATTTAATATTTACCTTACCTACTTGAAAATTTGTGCCAATGGAAAAACACATGCGTGTAGTAGGCACTTTATAAGTGTTAGGTTATGAAGCTAATCAGTTAAAAATTGGATCTAAACTATTTGCAATAAAATTTTGAGCCACTTGAGTCATGCTGTTGTTTAAAATGGATTAACTTACTAACAGCACGCAGGGCCCCAGCCTATACCTGAGAATGTCGGAGGAAGAGAGTTATCGCGCCCTCTAGGGGTAGCTCGCCGAAAAACCGTTCCAAAGCACAACTACCCCAGACAAGACTCTGCTCATTCCCAGCCCAGCAGACTGGGAAGAACATGGGAGCGCTGAGGAAAGCAACAGAGTCCTCCTGGCTCTTAGGCATACCTCTGATAGTTCATTCTTGGAACTGCTTCATCAAATGTATATCTGTATCAAACTTTCAATTATTTTATTATTGAAAGGAAAAATTTACAGCCTGCTATTACTTTTCAACTGCATGCTGTTTCTCTAGCCCCTTGCCTTCCAAATTAGCATTAATTACAGGTGAGTTTTTACACTGGCTGGCGGGATTCCTGCAGTGGCCTCTCCCAGTCTGCTTTTTAAGGCTGCCTGATGTCTAACGCAACCCCTCAAGTTAATATCACATGCCGCCTTATAAAAGAGCTTGACCTGCTGAGAATCAGGCTACACCTTGGAGATAGACAAATTTTTAGGGAGAGACAAAGAGAAGGAGGAACTCATATTTGCAGCAGCAGCATTGATCAGCGAACAGTTATTAGTTGCTGAACGTAAAGCACAGAACCCGTAACTCTGGATAAAAGGGTGTACAATATCTGGATAAAAGGGTGTACAATAGGGTTCATACTCACCGCAAAGGGCACAGTACACAAAGAAAATTATATTTTGTGCCTAATTTCATCAGGTAGTTTTTGTTATTCCCATGTTTTTTACAGAACAGGAAAGCAGTTATGAAATGAGAAGAAACACGTTCCAGGTCATAGAATAAATGGTAGAGTGAATTAATTGATCTTTGGCCTTCCTAACTCCTTTTCTTATACTCTTACAGATTACTGGAATCTCTGCCTTTCAAGAAGGTATAATTTAATTTGTAGTATCTGGAGAGAACAAAATGGTGCGATAGAGAAGGGCATTAATTATAAAGTTACAGCACCATTGAATTAAAGGGCTACAGAGTTGCCACTGAGTAAGTTAGAGCAGGAAGTAAAAGCCCTCTCCTTACTGGGGGAAGAAGGTGTGGAAGGAGTTTTCAAGGAAAAGTAGAGAATTGGAATTAACCTTTAAGATAGTTGGAGAAACTAAATGGGAATAGAGGGAGTAGAACTATTTCAGGAAAAAGAGGTAGTGACAGTCACTGTTATCACTGTTAATGCCGCAGGATGTTCATTTAATCCTATTGCTGTTCTAGATCTGTGCTGTAAAGTCATTTGAAATCTGATTAGGAAAAAAGGGTCCACTGAGCCAAAGAAGTGGCCAGGGAAGAATTTTACAGCTTGACAACATTGCAAGTAAGAAGCCTAGACAAGGTGCTACAATTAAAATCTCTGACTAGCTAAATAAAATCCCAGACATTAGGGAGAATGGAAGAAATTAAGTGTCAGGAAAAAAAGTACGTCAAGCACTCAAATTGGCCTATTCTCTAGTTTTACTTCAGGATATATTTTCTTGAATGTGTAAGTTCTTTTTCTTTTGAGGCAGAGTCAGACTTTGCACTTGGACTAGTGTGCCCCCAGAGTACAGATATATCTCGTGGCGATCTTAAATGCCTGGAGTTAGCAATCTTCCTGCTTCAGCCTCCTCAGAAGCTGAGACTACAGGTGCCCACCAGAATCTATTTTTCGTTGCTCAGGTTGGTCTCAAACTCCTGAGCTCAAGGGATCCACCCACCTTAGCCTCCCAGAGTAACAGCATTGCAGGCATGAACCACTGCGTCTGGCCCTCTGAAATATACAACATTTATCCTAACAATATTTGTTTTGCCTCTCTGGAATGATAAAATGATTAGAAGTTAGGCAAGAACATTTTACAAGATGTTGGTGGTATGATGTGTTATGATGGCAAATAAGGCAGGGGGAGACCTCAGAGGAGTCGTGGGCATTAAAAGAAGACATTACATTGGGCTATGTTAGTTTATTTCAATGGCCAACTCACATGTGCATGGGCTAAAGGGAATTTGGATAGAGTTCAAAGTTTAACTCTTTTCAATAGGAAAAGTAGAAAAGCTCATTCGTACCTAAAATTTGTGCCAAACTTTAGTTGTCCTTCATGCATGCATGTAAAAACCAACGTTATCAGTTTCTTGAGGCAAAGTGTATATTACAGGGCTTGTAACTAAGTCTCAGAATGGTGCATAATATATAGCAATAAGAAATTTCAAATTGTTTCATCCTTGAAAGTGGGGATAAGACAGGCTTGGGTTAATATCTATGTAAGTAGATGGACAAAACCCCTAACTCCAGAAAATCAAATTTCTACTTTAAGGAAGATGAAATGAGTCCTTTGTCTACACATGACAAAAAAATTTTGCACCTTGAGCAACAATTCTTAAGAATAAATCACCTCTGCGTTGATTTTGCAGAATTGTCAGGATAGTGATGTAATTCTCCAGAGAAATTGGTCTGACTTAGTAATTTGCACATGTCTCGATATCAAAAAGTGTATGTAGTAAATTCCCTCTTTCCCTTCTTCAAAGCTCAGTTTTCCTTCATTACCAGCTCCAAAGGCTTCACGCCATCAGCTCATGTGCTGAATGCTTCCCTTCAGATCCACTGTACTGACATGGCCTCAGAGAAAAAGTCAAGTTCAAGGCTTAGTACATATTTAAGAACTCACTTTCAACATCTTGATGTGAGCCAAAGGTCTGCCTTACAGTAACAAAGATGAATAGAGAAGGAAATTCAGGCTGACAAATACCAGTCCCACCTGTGCTGGTTAATAAGCAAGACTCCAGCCCAGCCAGCAATCCTTCGGTAACTGTCATTTCCATATATCCAATCAGTTGCCTGGGAATTATCCCAATAAAATGAATGCAGCGTGTCATTTATCAGGCCGTCAATTAAAGGGCCTCTGCAGGACTGGGGCAAACGGGAAGCTCTTTTTCACAAAGAAAGCAAAATGGGGCCAAGTCCCCGAATGGGCCATGAGGGAATTTGAGAAAATAAGTTGTGGCTGATTCATAGGGGGGACAAGAGATTTGCAAAATAGTAAGAGGCGTCAGTAATTATTTCAATTTTTCTCCTTGATAAAAATCCCATTCTGACACTAGGCTGTGGCAAGGAGGAACTCAATTTGACTGACTTTACCAGAATGACATACTAAGGTTTTTGTAGGTGTGTGACAGTTTCATAATGTTCTTTGATCCATAAGGCCTGATTAGCATGAGAAGCCTTGCAGATGTGAACTAAAAGTGAACAATTAAATGAAAATAAAGACAAAAATTCTGCAAGTTTATAGTCAGAGGAATGAATGGAGTTGAGGGGGACATTCAGAGTCTCACTTCTGGAAAATGGAGTATTTTGTGTCTTCAAAACACCTATTAAGGCCTGTATTTCCACACCCATAATAACCCAAGTCAAAGAAAGTTTTGTGCAATGTATTTTTTTTTATTCAAAAGGTATCAAATACTTCCTGGTCCCCCCCTAGTCATTTAGCTAACCCAAAACATGATTCACTTCTTACATGTGTTAAGGAAAAATGTGTAAATGTGTTTCACGGCTTCTCAGATCACTTGTTTTGTACATTTTACCATCTCTGAAATGGGAGTGAGTCTCACCATGGATGTGGCTACAAAACATTGTTCATCCACTCAGGAACTGATGGTCACTTGGGTTTAATTCCATATGTTTGCAACTGTGAATTGTGCTGCAGTAAACATTGGAGTACAAGTGTCTTCTTGACAAAATCACTTTTTTCCTTTGATGATGGAATACTACTCAGCCACGAAGAATGATTTAATCCCTTTTGCAACAATTTGGATGAATTGGAGGCCATTATCCTAAGCGAAGTATGTAAAGAATTGAAATACACCACGTGTACGCACTATTAAATTTAAACTAACTGAAGAGTACATGTGTTTATAGGGAAGTAAAACTTAATAGAAATCAAAGGGAGGGGGATGGGCTAAAAGCTACCTAATGGGCACAGTGAACTATCTGGCTGATGGGTACTCTTACCATCATGACTCAAACATTCTGAAAGCGATCCATGCAACCAAAAATATTTGTACCACTATAATACTTCGAAATAAAAAAATTGTTTAATAAGTTCATTTTTTGGCTTTTAAAAAAAATTTTAGTCCTAAATCAATCAATGGTATGCCTTATAAATCAACATCATTAGAGACTGGATGGATGTCAAGACAATTGAGGGAAGGGATCCCATCCACCCACTAGAAAAACAAAATCTACCAACATGAAATACTTCCCCGAAGTAGTAACTCAGTATGTGAATACAGCTGTGGTTCAAATTGGACATACTAAGATTGGAATATCAGACTGAAGGAGCCTAGAGCCTGTGGTTCAGTGACTCAGCAGAAACTTTTTGGAAGAATTAAACCTTAAAATGGTTTAAAAGTACGGGAGTCTGGGTGTTGGTTTTCATGTGCTAGTCATCAAAAGCCACTTTAACAAAAATCAAGTTAAAAGGAGCTGTTCATTGAGTTCAATTCTTCGTTTTCTGGTTATCGTACTTAAACCAGAGTTAGTACTGAGAAAAATTTAGTTAAACCTTGTGAGACCCATCTGATTGGTTGCATGGTATTCATGCCTGAAGATTATTTCAATGAAGAAAACAGATGAATGTTTTAGGAGGCACTTGCTGGTTTTAAATTTTTGAAAACTTCTCCTCTCCTGGAATAAAAAAATTGTTTTTGTAATACAAAATAGTGCAATTCAATCAATATTTTTTAACAAAAAATTTTTTTGTTAAATCATTTACTAGGATTCTGCCCTGGAAAATGTCTTACTGGTGTTCAATCAAAGTCATCAAGGATGAGCCCAATCCTTACTGTGTACACTGGAGTTTATTAGAGATGAACTAAGATTTTTATAGTAGACAAACTTGAGTTCCGTCTCCAAGTACTACGTTTTCCACTGTGTGACCTTGGAAACTTACTTCGTCTCTCTAAAATCTAGATAATAAATGTCAGCTCTAATGATGCTTTTTATTATATTTAACACTCTAGCAGAGGACAGCACTCACAAGGGTATTTTAGTTATAGAGGTGGTTTCTCATTTCTTCTGCCCAAAACAAAGTAAAGCCCGAGCATTCTGACTTTGTCCTCAGACAGTGCCTACCGTGACTTGGCAAACCACAGAGGGTTCCGATTTTATTAGCTGTACAGGAAATTTGTGATTGATTTAACATCCAAAAAACAATACCATGTAATTAACATGTAACAAATGTCAACTCTTGTTGTTCCTGGAACCAACAAGCCCTCCAGATTCCTGTTCCACTCATGCCTTTCCTATGCATCAATGCAGCGTTTTTGTTTTTTTTTTTCCTTCTTTCTTTCTTTCTTTTCATTTTCCCATAGCGCCCTGTGGCACCCTGTTCCCTTTGAGTGATGCTGGGAACAATTTCAGGTGCAGTGCTTCCTGAAGCTCAGTTATTTTGAAACATAAAGAGACAAACACCATTTACCTACTCTGTTGTTGGTGGCCCAGAGCCAGAAATACTGCAGTTGGCACAAAAGCTTCATCCATAGAGTTTTCTGAAGATTTTTTTCCTATTTGCATATCTTAGTAATTAAAGGATTGTCCACCCACCCCCCAGCCCAGGCCGATTTATCTAAAATTGCTAAAAGACAATATGGTAGAAAAGAAAAAAAATCTTCCCATTTAAAATTATTATATGATGAAGAACAAGATAAATGTCATCAAAACATGTAGGGTGTAGAGTGCAACGCCTTGGTTTGTAGTCCTAAATCTACCGATGCACCAATTTGCTTCTCTCCCCAAGCTTTGAATTCTTCTTTATAAAGAAAAATCCTTTCCCCTTTTCCATGGATGGGTGGAGGGAGGGCAATTGGTGGGATCACACCTACGGTGCATCTTAGCAGGGTACTGGTGAAACTTATTAAATATAGAATATCAATGTCTTCATATAGTGATTAAGAAAATGCCATGAAGGCTATGTTTAACAGTATGACCAAAATATTTCAGATTGTATATGAAGTCAGCACATTGTGCCCCATGATTGCACCAATGTATACAATTATGATTTAATAAAATTATTTTTAAAAA
>CAUYON010102911.1:0-33366 GCA_963573935.1 Arctocebus calabarensis | reverse complement strand
TACTTGGGAGGCAGAGGCAGGAGACTCGCTTGAGCCCAGGAGTTGGAGGTTGCTGTGAGCTGTGATGCCACAGAACTCTATCCAGGGTGACAGCTTGAAGCTCTGTCTCTCAAAAAAAATAAATAAATAAAAAATAAAATAATCCATTTGTTCAACAAGTATTTATGTGGCAGTAGTCTATGTACTGGGGTTAATGTGAAACAAGACAGTCCACTCTCAGGGAGTTCACATCCCACCAAAGGTGTCTTCTATTTCCTCACCAGGGAGCAGATGTAGACAAAGGTGGTTCGAGATCCCATCCGATTCCATTCTGGGGCACTGGATAGATACTGGTGAAGCATTGCTAAACCCACTGAAGGCACCAATCATGGGAACATTTCTCATCATGGGAACATTTTTTGAGAATTTGATGTGATTGTTTTGGCAGATACAAAAAACAACTGATATCTGCTTGCTTCCACATTAAACATAAGAGCCAAGTAAGGCAAGGGACAGATTGAGGATCCCAGTGGTGAAATGTTTGCTCAGAGTTGTCCTCATCCCTTCCTCACTTCCCGAGTCACAGTGAGCAGTCCCACTCACCCTGATAGCTCAAAAGCACTTCAGTGTCCTGCTTGGCTATAAGTCATGTGGACAGCTAAAAACAATGGCCACACTTACAGCCTCTCCTGTATCAGGATAATCATACACATTTAATGTAATAATAATTATAGTGAAAATGTTGTTGTTTTAAGATACATCTGAAATGTAAATGTACCATTTTTATATAATTTTAATATATCATGATATTCAGGATGAAACGTATGCATGTATTGTTATAATAAATGCAATGGGCAAATACTATGTAGAGTTTATTGAACTTTCTATAACCTTGTTATTACATCAACCTTATATTAATCACACCCATCAATTATCATTCATGTCTGAGCTAATGCCTTTTCGCCATCCAGATACTCTGAATCTCTCTTCCCCAGCTCTCTTAGAATCTCTACGACAGTCACTAAGATACCCACACAAGGTCCCTTAAATGTACGTTAATCTATAAGGCACATTGCCACAGCCTTTGTAGGTTTCTTAGCTGTCTCTGATTTTACCTGTGACACCCCTGGATCATTGTGCCTCTACATAGGTGGATTCTTCTTTCTCCAGACATCTCTACCTTAACACAGCTAATAGGAGAAGCAGTTAAGGATTGGAACCTGGAAGTGCCTGTCTCCACAAAACACAGCATCATTCTGCCCTTGAGATCTCAGGTGCTCCCAGCGCTCCCCTCAGTCCTGTCCTCCCTCTGCCCTAGAGTTTTCTCTTCTCATGTGCTCCCTGATGCTTCTGAGGTACACAAGTTTTCCTTAGTTGTCCTGTCTGGTTTACTGCTCTTGGACAGACACAAACTCCACTTCTTGCTCATCCCGTCAGCCACCCCAAGTGACAGCAGAGGACTAACCTGCGTTCATCGTTCACTCAGAATCAACAAAGAGCAACAAGGATCGAACACCTGAAACTCTGACCTCAGGCCTAAGGACTCCCACATGTGTGTTACAGCATCCTCTGGTGGCTCGTGCTCACTTTCCTAATTGTCTCCCAGCCCCACCACCCTGTCAGCTTAAGCACAGGGACAGTACCTTCTTTGCCCTTGAATCCCCTTTGACCAGCACACTTCCATCTCACTATAAATTGTTTAAAGGGTGAATTATTTTAATGAGTGAAAAATCAAGAATGGCAGACCCACAAAAAGACCGAAGTACAGATATTTGAATAGTCTTGGGATTTTTTGGATCCCTTCTCTTGTCAAAACTCTTGATACTGGCCTTGGAGAAACACAGGGTTTGGGGCTGCAGAGGGACAGAAGCTGGCTCCTGGACAAAAAAACTCACCACCTCACCCCTCTCAACCCACCCCCCATTTCTTGCCTGCAAACCAAAATAGGAAAAGCATTCTAAGATTTGGTGTCCTTCCTGGAGTCAGGATTCCTCAACCCAAGTTACTTTCTATTTCCCTGCTCCTCTCTGCCTAGGAGGAACTTTTCCTAAACTGTGGGTTCAGGGACATAAGTTCTGAAATAAATAAGGGATGAGTGGATTTTTTTTAATTGATGCATTTTACCTCCCCTAAAGTTGCTAAACTTCTCCCAAGATGTCCTAAAAGCAAAACCAGGAGTAGCACTGAGGTCTCCCCAGGTGTCCCCAAAGTCCTACTCAGCTGTCCTGCTCCATGCCTACCTGCAGTCTCTTCCTGCTGAGCCTGAGCTCTGGGCACTGCCATTGCCCCAGCTCTGGAGAGCATGTCTGCCTCAGCCACCCAGGTTTACACACCTATGGGCCACAGCATCAGGGCTCTGGGTGCCATCAATCTGCAGTACCCAGTGCCCTGAAAGCCAGAGGAACTGGATTAGATGATTCAACAAATCAAAGGGATAAGCCTCTCCCAGGATTTCTTCCTCCACCATCACTCCACCTCCAGGATTGAGAAGTTCCATGAAACTATTAGTGATGATGACGGGGATGGGAGATTTCCTCACAGAATTTGCTGCTTAATCTGGAAATCAGATATATACCATAAATCTTAATTTTTAAAGTCACATGCATCCAGAAACAGCTGGTTTCCAGTTCTCAGTATGTCCTGGTCTCAGCAACCCCATGTTTCTAGAATGACCCTCAATCAGCAGAATCCCCAGGTACAGTCCCAACTACTGCACTCTCATGGTGCCTACTCCATATTTTCTCTGTCAAACGTTGTTGGGTTCTTTTAATACTCACATTTACTGTCCTTCCCAAGCACCCTGCAGCTATCCATCCCATAATCCATTCCAGGACCTAAGAGGTGAGCCCTGCCTCAGGAACAAAGTGTCCCTTGAGCACCAAGTTTCAGTCACTAAGGTGACGCACCTGCCTGGGACCCGATGTGGGCCCTCATGCTCCTACTGTGCACACTCCACTCTCCACAGTCAGGATAGACAGGAAGTTAGGAGAAAATATGCTACATAGGAAGAATGTAGCCAAGAACTGGAGAAGGAGATGGCAGCTGTTAAGACAGAGCCCTGGCTAGAGTCAGGTTGATCAGTCTCCCACTGCCTCCCAGAGAGTTTTCCTTTGCCTGTTCCCTGTGGACCATAGGTGATAGCACACAGATGTTCTTATATCCAGCACCCACCTCTTGATATAAGATGCTCCCATCCCTGGAAGATTTTCTCTCAGGCCCACAGGGACCCCCCCGTGTCTACTCCCCAGTCCCTGTGATCCACACAAGCTCCCACTCAGCTTTCCTGAACCTGCTTCCTGCTTGCCTTCTGGGACCTAGAATCATGGGATTGACTGATTTAATTGATACCAGAAAAAGTGGAGAATCTAAAAGATGCCACCTTGTTATAAATGTCTTCTTAGAGCCGTCTAACTAACACCTCAAACAGCCTAGACTCAGCATGACAAAAACAGGAAGCATTTGTCTAACTCAGTCATTGCCTTCTCCTGTGCTGCGTTGAGCCTCCTTTGAAAATGTCTCAGGAAAATTCCATATTCTTCAGTCACTTTTTTAAGTAATAAAGTACCCACAAGCCAAATTTAATTCTGTACAAAACCTCAAACTCAAATCCTCCCTTCCCGATGAGCACTTGCCAGGAAAGGCACTCCAAGATTTGTAGACTTCTTAGCTCTGAGAAACTGTAGCTCTTTAGCTCATTCACTTCTCTGCCTTCCCCTGAGGAGCCTTTCCTTTCCCACTGTACTGGGAGATGGGAAAAGAAAGGAGAAATGATTTCATACCTGACTGTACTGTATCATCAGCCTGCTCTGCTGGTGGCTTGCTCCCTCTATTTGTAGGTCCAAGTGAGGGCTGACCCCACAGGATGCTTAATGGGTTCTTCTGGGCATCTGCAAGTGACCCCCCCCCCCACAGCACCATTCCCAGACCTGGGATGTGCAGTCAGATTTGAGTCAGATGCTCCCTAAGCTCCCACCTTCTTTGATACCAGCCACAGCCTCCTGACACTGCAATTTCTGGGCCCAGCTGACATGCAAGCTAAGCTCAACACCACCAAGACGGTGTAAGCCAGCCTTCCTTCCCAGGAATCCTCAGTTGCCCTGTCTCAACACCCTCTTCTCTCTCTTCCATTCCTTTTCTTCATTCAACAGGCTCAGGGGGAAATCAGCAAGTTTGCTGAGACAACAGGCATTCATCAAGGGGGATAAAACCCCATCTTCTTTTCTTCCTTCTTAACATCTAGAAGTTGTCATGAATCCCCCCCTTCAATTGAACTCTTTTGTAGAAGAGCAACCAGTCCCCCACTCCTGTACAGGACAAGGGGGAAACCACAGCAGTCTTTTCCAAGACAACAACTCCCCAATCTGAAAACTTCTCATCAAAGTTCAACCTTGTAAATATGAAGCTGGAACAGAGAAATAGAATGATTTCTTTTTCTCAGCCAGTACTGAAGAGTTTTACAGCGGTCTGTTCTAGGGTTAATTTAATCTGTGAGGTAAGTAGGACCTATTATTTTCAGCTTTTGAACTTTACCTAACATTTCAGTACAAGAACCTCGTAACTCAACATCCTCTTACCCACTGGATTCAATCAGAGCTTTCCTGTGGTATTAGGGAGGTATGCATATCTCACAATTTACAAAAAATTAATCTGAGGGGAAATTATATTATAGTCTATGTAAGAAATTAAGGAGCAAATATCCTCAAACTGGCATTGAAGATACGTGGCACTTTCTGGCTACCTCTTTTCATTTTCCTTAAAAATGACTCAATTTCTTGCCATGGAATGTGATTGTTGTGGCACAGAAGCGACAGAACTAAGAAGGAAAGATGAGCTGTAAGCAAAGGGAGGAGAATTTCATGTCTGTTGATTCATCCTTGATTGCTGATGTGGAATGTCCAAAATGCACTCCAAGGAACTAAGCCTGAGGTCCTGCACTGCCTGGTCCTGTAGCAGCAACTGGAATGACTATGACATGAAATTCTCCCAGGACTGATGGAGTTAGACCAGTCTCTACTTCCTTGATGTCTTGGGATCATAGGAAGCCAAACACCATAGGTTTGGACTTCGGGAACTGGTGATTCTCAGGGAGTAGCCCTTATGCTGTGATGACCCAACCAGACCTTGATCTTCAGTGTTGCCTATAATCACAGGATAAATGACCTGCATGTGAGGCCCAGAGAACCTGATCTCACGAGGAAAAAGAGACCTCCTAAAGGCAGATGTGAGATTAATAAGCTCCGTCTCCTAATCTTGTGGGGAGCCCCCAAGATGGGCAGTCAGAAATGAGGCTGGATATCCACTATGTTTTGTAAAAGAGGTAAAACTATCAACCAAAGTCAATGGAAGAGTTGGAGAACCTTCTCTTTACGAAAGCATCACAGGAATGGAAAAGCAAGTGTCCAATATACTCAATACTAACGTGACGTCAGTAAAGAAAAACTCCATTTAATTCAAGCTGTGGGTAGGGGGAGGCGGGAAGGGAAGGGGAAGAGAGAGGAAAATCGGTATGTTCCCACCTAACTGACACCACATAAGGGTACACGGCACACCTCCTGGGACTTTACCTAACAAATGCCAACATTGTAACTTAATTGTTTGTACCCTCATACTAATCTGAAATTTAAAGTAAATAAATATATAAAAATGAAAGTTAATTAAAAGAATGTTTTGACTGTTGCATAAAATGTGTGACTTATGTTCCCATTTTGATGATTTCTCCCTCCTCTCCTCCTCTGCCACTACTGACTAAGTGTTACGACCTGTGGGGTACATCGCTGCCATGCTTGCTGCTGTGGGAGGACAAGGCTTGCTCCTGATAGCACAGATATCAGAAGTAATGTTCACTTTTGCAGCAATGTCTAGACCCCAACACCTTTGGAAGTCCTCTTGGGGGCATTATCACTGATATAGCTAACTCTTCTGTCTGTTCAAGCGGCCAGGCCGTCAGCAGGTGGACTCACAACCCTCTGTGGACCAAGAGGCCTGACCCATCACTATTGCTGAGAAAAGGAGCAGCCTAGATTGCTGACAGCAAGCTAGCCTGGCTCTAGGAATAACAAAAAAAATTCTGTTGAACAAAAACAGCTTCACAGAACCGACATAAGACAAGCTAACTCTGTGGCTCTGAGAGAGCAAGACAAAAGCACCTCTAACCCTAACCCACTCTGAGCACCAAGGAAACAAGAGCATTGTCCACACCACAAAAGTGACAAAGCATCCCCTTTGTTCTGCTCTTTGCCAACTGTAGCTTTAGATTTGCCTCGTTGTTCCAGCTTTCAAGCTAAAAGAAATATCAAGGTACACTGACCTCAGTTGTGATCATAGAAATGCCCCTGCTTTCTAACAGCAATTCAGAGCAAAATGCCACTTCCTTGAGCCATCCCCCAAATTACCCAACAGTGTAGCCAACCTGTAACAAGCGAGTCTGGACATTTCTGTGTGGTGTGCCACCTCCGTGATGCAGCAGCCCGTCAGTACAGCCTTGTTCTACTGCAGGTGTGTCCCTAGGGCTCTTCGCATGGGGAGCACTAATAATGCTTGCTGAAAGTTTATTAAAATTCATTAAACAAAGGAGGATGGGAATGATGTACTTGTAAAAGAAGGAATGTCTTGGGAGGAGAGGTGTTGGTGGTGGCAGTTAGGAAGAGTTTGGGGCTCAGGACAAATAATGAGGAAAGGACATGAAGCCTGTCTCCTACCATAGGCACAGATCAGAGACGGAGAGACCCTTAAGAAGGTCCAGAGTTTTCTGGCAGCACATCTTCTTTAGATGAGCCCCTGCCCATCTTGTATTCTCTTGGCCCACATCACCAGCAAAACTGGGGAGAAGAGTGATGTGCTTTTCATACCAGCTTCACCACTCAGTCTGGTGGGAGAAAGTACCCATCTCATCCTCTGTAAGTGATTCCTTCTAAGCCACTAGCAGTCAGTGGGGTCCTAAACAACATGAAGGAAATGGACACCCCAGCATAGTTCTGGGACTAAACCTAAAGATATCTCCTCAGCAGAAGACTCCTGGAGACAGGTGAATGTCAGAGAGGAGAGTCTATGCCAGCTCTCATTCTTTACCCTTCCTCCATCCCAAGACACATCCCTAGAGACCAAGGGCAATTCGTTTTCCCTTGGCTATCTCAAAATAAATCATGGAAGATTTATTACCACTCCCCATTTCGAAGAGGGTAAGTTGTAAAGCGAATTTTATAGCCAAATGTCATAAACTTTTAAAGTACAGAGGACAATCACATACATTTACCATAAAAATATTTCATTTCAAATTATTGCTTAATTTAATATAAATAATGTTCTCCTATAATTCTGACCATCATTTTGGTCAAATGATGGTAAATAGTAGTTATTATAATAGTAGAGATGAATTCAATGAGAAATTCATATCTAATATTGCATATAATAAAACCCTATACAAAAATAGGATTCACATTTTGTAAAAATCATACTGCACAAAACTTAAAGATTATCAGGTCTGTTTCCTTAAATGTGGTGCACGTGATGTCACCACCATCATCAGCCTCATCATTAGCAACACACCACAAATTACCTTCATAGCTCCCATCAATTACCTAAATATTTTATGCTCTTGGATCATTTTACTTTCTTATAATCATACCTCCTACAGGAAGTTAAATATGGACAAACTGGCTTTTCTCAGATTTAATATGAACCTTATGCTCTCAATTGTTGTAGGTTCTTTGGCTATTTTTCTGCTCTTCCACATAATCCTACCGTGGCTCTAGTCCTTCCAGGGGCCTCACCTGCACCAGAGAAGGCCTGGGTGCCATTCTCCAGACATTACCTAATATATCTCATTCCCAGGATCTGATGGTTTCAGATCACCCAACATGCCCAAGAGTCAAAGCCAACTACATCTGAACAAATCACTCCACTCAGAACACAGCCAGCAATGGGAATCAATGTCCAGAAGACAGGTGTGTGAGGACATTTGTGTCACAGGACGAATCATATGGTGTCAGATATATATGCTTACTTCTCTGATGTCAGTTCAGTTAAACTTGAAATGCTCAAGTTCAGAGAATGTCATGTGCATCTCTGCATTCTCAATGCAAAAAGCAAGGGGCAGAGTCCAAGTTAAAGCAGCTAAATGAGTGAAAAGAGAAGAAATGGTAAGTCCACAACACACCTGGAGAACAGACTTTAAGATTTTCTGGTTCCTCCTTGTCAGGGATCTTGGCAAACATGCAGGAAGATGAGGACCTGGCATGGGAGTGTCTGGGCATCACCTCCCGGTTGTGAAAGCAGCAGCGTGCCCAGGCCATGTATCACAGGGCTTGCACAAAATAAAAGGGCTCCTGCCCTGGGCTCCTCACACACAGCTTCCTCAGGGACAGCCTCTCCTGCCTGCTCTGCACCCGGTGAGTGTCTGGCAGGGGACAGAGTCTCAGCTGGGAGCATCTGGGGAAGACAGTACAGACTTCAGTAGGGAAGAGTGAAGGGGTGTCTGGTGTGTAGATCGCAGGAAGGGGACTTGGGAGGGCAGCTGGGAACAGGGAAGGGTGACGATGAGCGAGCAACCTCTGTGAGATGCACGAGGCTCTTGACTCTCCACACACCCCACTCTTTTCCTGAAAGATGTGCACCCACCCAGACACCATCACTGGGAGTCATTTTCCAATTGGGTGTGTCTGCTTCAGTATTTCTGTGAAGATAGAGGACTGGGGCCCAGTTAGCAGATACCAGCCTTCTCTTCTGGAAGGAGGGCAA
Organism: Arctocebus calabarensis; assembly: GCA_963573935.1. Taxonomy (NCBI): domain Eukaryota; kingdom Metazoa; phylum Chordata; class Mammalia; order Primates; family Lorisidae; genus Arctocebus; species Arctocebus calabarensis. The sequence continues at coordinate 24,651 of CAUYON010102911.1, read as the reverse complement.
GTGGACAGCAATGTCCTACCAGGTGAATTGAACTTGAGATCAGCTTCCATAGTCCTTCCTGAAGGTCATAGCTCCGGAAGCAGCTGGTCTGAGGAGCAAGGACTTCATAAGCCATTCATAGAGCAGACTGTCTTCAAGCTCTGGCACTGACCTTTCTCTTTGATCTATTCAGACTCACTACCCTCCAGACAAGATGTCCTGTCAGCAGAGCCAGCAGCAGTGCCAGCCCCCGCCCAAGTGCCCCTCACCCAAGTGTCCCCTGAAGAGCCCAGCACAGTGTCTGCCCCCAGCCACCTCCTGCTGTGCTTCAAGCCCCGGGGCCTGCCTCACCCCCAGCATGGAGAGCGGCTGCTGCCTGAGCCATCACAGGCGCCACCACAGGTCCCACCGATGCAGGCGCCAGAGCTCCGACTCCTGTGACAGAGGCAGTGGTCAGCAGGGTGGGGGCTGCTGCTGATCTGCGTCCTGATGCTGGGGGAAGCAACTTTAGAGGAGCCACATCCAAGGGCCATCCCCAGCCTTCCTGGCTCCCTCTTCATACTCAAATCTCTGTCCTTCGGCCAGTGCTGAGGTGTCCCCTGAGAGAGCTCTGATCTCCCCGGGGGCTCTGGCTGTCCATTCTCTAATCCACAGAGTGTCCCTGGTAGCATCTTCCAGGGCAGGCAATGTGTGCCCACCAATTGTCATTGCCTGTGTCTAACCCTACAAATAAATAAAGCTTTGTTCTCTCAGCACAACTGGAAACTCTCTAGCTTTGTTTCACCAGGGCTACTCTGTGGGCTTTTCCTCCCCTCTGCTCCTCCAGCACCACCTGGCATGAGAAATATATCTGACTCCAGACCAGAAGATGACAGCTCTAACTCCTATGCCAGAAGGTCCTCCTGTAGGAAGGTCCCATATCAGGGTACTGGTCCAGAGCCCGTACCAATGCAAGGCCTGCTAGAGGATTTCCCTTTGTGATGTGATATAGGAAGGGCTTTACCTGGTGTCCAGACTCTGTCAGAAGTTGACAACTACCATTGGGATATGAAAAGATATTCTATAATCCCCAACTAGGAGACAAGGAATGGGAAGGCAAAGAATCCAGAAACTGGCAGAAAAGTTGCTGAGGGACCGGGGAAGGAGAGGAAGGCCTCAGGGATGACTATTAACTCTGTCTCTTCAGTAAAGATCCATAGTGCAATGGTCAGAGTTAAAACCACAAAGACTGTGGATGCAAAGAAGAAATTAGACTGAGGTTCTATAAATAAGTGTCTTGTGTAAGAAAATTGGAAAGGAGAAAAAAGTGGAAGTGAGACATGATGCTCTTATTATAAATGGACATAATTGTAAGATCAAGTATTCACTAGTGCTCTGATGAACCAGATACTGTCCTGAGTGTCTGACATACACTTCTGCCATTAAGCCTCCTAACAACACTCAGAGGCAGGTCCTTTTCTTACCTAGTGGTACAGATACAGAACATAATTACAAGTTGTCTTAACTTGCCCAGGTCTGGCTGCAGAGACCATCAACACAACTGCTTGTGCTATCCTGGTTTGCTTCAAACCAAATTACAGTGTTCTTTCTAAATTGCTTTTCTCAACCCGGCTCAAGTATGTAACATTGGTTTTTGAACTCCTTGTGACTAAGATTCCAAACCACATAAGTCATAGCTTCATAGTTTAAGAAAAATGCCATCCCAGAGTTTTGAAAGAGCAGCAGTCAACCGACCCCATGTCTTCCTCTGACACTGAAACTGTTACCTTGCGTGTGAGTCAATGGTAACATTTTCTATTGACTTAAAAATTCTTGAAATGATGGTAAGGGAGAAATGATAAGCCAAGCTCAAGCTAGTATATTCCTTAAAATAGAACTAAAAAATCAAGAGATATCTTAGAATTCTACTTCTAGGTATACACCCCCTCCCCAAAAAAATTGAAAGCAGGAACTCAAATAGATATTTGGGCACCTGTGTTCCCAGCAGCATTATTCACAATAGCCAGAAGGTGGAGGCAACCCAAACATCCATCAGAAGAATGGATAAGAAAAATGTGGTATAAACAAACAATGAAATGCTATTCAGTCTCAGAAAGAGAATTCTGGGAATGAATGAAATGAAATTCTGACACCTGCTACAACATAGAGGAAACTTAAAAACATCAAGTAAAATAAGCCAAACACAAAAGGACAAATAAATTGTCTGATTGCACAGTCAAATTCAGAGACACAAAAAAAGCAGAAGAGAAGTTACCAGGGATGTGGGGAAGAGCACACTGGCGATTTGTTACTTAAAGGATATAGGATTTCTGTTTGGGATAATAAAAACATTCTAGAAATGGATAGTGGCAATGATTGTACAACATTGTGAATGTATTTAATGCCACACACAAAAAAATGGTTAAAACAGTAAATATTATGTTTTATCACAGTTTTCAAAAACTATATATTTTTAAAGACAGAATAGATTCTGAGCTAAAACAAAACCAGTGCTTTGCCATGTGGGTTGACAAAAGTTTTCTAAATCCCTTGGAAAGCAACAAACTAGATCTTAGTTTCTCTTCCAACATTTACAGACACCCAGTTTCTTCAAGTTTAGGAATACAGAGTTACCAATATCAATCCAAAAGGCAGAATTGATAGCATACCTGCTTTGAAATATACAGCCCAGGTCAACTGGCTTAAATAAGATTTTTGAAGATATAAATGTAGCATGGGATTCACATCGCAAAGCAGTGTATTTCAACTTTTTCAATCTCATGGAACACTTGAACCTACAGTTAACCTGTCTTGGCACACTTAAATTATGTTGATCAAAAAAAAAAAAAAAAAAAGTGAAGGGGGCACAGGCAAGATGGCCAACTAAAACAGCTTTCCACAGAGGCTCCCATCCAGAAGGAGAGTTAAAGAACAGAAGTTTAGCAAATAAAAAAGAGAAAAGGTTGAAGAACGCATATCAACCCTGCTGAGGCTAGCTGTGACCCCCAGGAAACAAACTATAGGTACAAAATCCATTGCCAAGCAGATGGAAGTCCCCTCCCTCATGAGAATGGCTCTCAGTATACTCTATACAAACAAGCAAGCAGAGCTCAGATCCCCTCCTATTTTATCCCACAGGACAGACCCTCTAAAAACCAGAACTCCTTCCCTAGAGAGGACTTACTAATGTGCCATGGCACTCTCCTGCCAGGCATAAAACTGTATATATTCTCTACCTGCAATTCTGAATTCCCAGCATTCCCTTCTACTTTCACCCTGAGGTCTAGAGGCCTGTCCCCCATGGACTCTAGATTCTTGGGCATTTTCTTAAGAGGTGTGGGCAGGGCATGGGCTAAAAGAGGAAGCCAGGCATCTTCTCCCATAGCAGCCACTGGTGGAACAGGTCTGGGACAGAAACGCAGGCCCCATGAGTAAAGGGTATACCTGAGGCAGTACCTGCCTGGGCGGGGCATGGCAGGGTCTTGCACAGGCACAGAGATGGCATTCTCCCAGGATGGGGCTGATCCAAAAGGACTACTTTAGTGAGCCTAAGAAGCAACTGGCCTCAGGGGATCATAGCTGAGACAAAGGCAGGTGGGCAGAGGCTGCAATTGACAGCTGAATGTGAGCTCTAACCACACCCGCCCCAATACAGACTGTGGCTGAGACAGACACACCAGCTCCAGGCAGTGGCACAGACAAGGGCTGAGTCGCAGTTTCTGTGAACTCAAACAGCATCTGATCCACAGAGGAGTATAGCCAGAACAGAAACAAATTCTGTGAAATTGTCCTGTTCTGTCAGCAACATCAATCAGGGATGGGGTTGGAACTGAGTGAACCGCCACAGCCTCCATTAAGCAAACAAGGTTGTCAGGCCTCAGCCCCCTCTGCCAGACAGTGGCAGAGAGCTGCAGCTTGGCTGAGGAGACATAGATCTCCCTGTGACTGAGGCAGGCACAAATTCCTGGAGCTTCTGCTCATTGGAACAAACCGGGTCACAGCCTTGCGGAGTTACCAGTGATTGGGTGTGACAGAGGTACAAGGCGGGTAAGGAGGCATCAACCTTCCCAGACTAATTCATTTGCTAGGTGGGTCCTTCTGACCACATGGAGCACCAAAGCAAGTCATACTTGAGCTGGAGCAGACCCTTGCTATCTAGTTGTTGGAGATTTTTTGAACTCTTCCTTCCTGAAACTGGTGCTGACTGGGACAATTGATTTGGACCTCTTGAACCGAGCCAATCACTCTAGGACTATCCAAAGTGGTACCCTGACTGTGTGGTTGTGAGAAGGTTTGATTTTCTTTTTCCAGTTGTTGCCCATGGTGGGGGGATGGCTCAATTGCTGGTATTTCTCCACAGCTGAAACTTCAACCCAGAGTAACTGATTCACTAGGGTAAGACAGAGACCAGCTGAAAACAAGACAGAGCCACTTAGCCCCACCACACCAAGCAGGTCTCCAGTTTCTTAGGCTGTAGCACTGTATGAGTCCTTTGCAAAGCTCTAGGGGGAAAAGGTACAGACACCAATCCCAGCTTTTGGGCAAAGGGCTGGTTAATCACTACTCCAGGAGCCCCCAACCCAACTTCACCTTATCTGCTCATCTACCCAAATGGTATAAAATAAACACAGGGTAGAATAGGCAGAAAAACTCTGGTAACATGAATAAACAGAGTAGAACTTCCCCAAGGAACAACATGGCAAACACAACTGAATATCTCATTCATAAACACATGGCTGAGATGTCAGAAATCAAATTCAGAATTTGGATTGCAAATAAGATTAATAGAATGGAGGTAAAGTTGGAATTAGAAATACAAGGAGCATTTCAAAAGTTGTCTCAGGGGGAGGGACAAGATGGCCGACTGGAGGCAGCTTCCAACAGAAGCTCCTGTCCAGAGGGAAGGATAAAGTCCAGAAAATGCCCAATTGAGCTGAAGACTGGGAGCCCCAGCTGAGAGAGAAGTGATAACTATATGTCACCTCTACTGAGGCAAACTGTGACTCCAAGAAAGTAAGCTTCAGGTAAAAAATTCATCTGAAAAGAAAAGTGTCCATCCCCTCCCCCAAGAAAGCTGTGGATTTATGTTTTTGTGTTTCCTTTCTTTTTTCTCCTCGTTTACTCCTATGGGTTTTCCACAGGGGAGCAGTGAACTGTGGACCTCTTGTCTCACCCCACAGGTGGGAGTTGTAGGAAGTAGGGACTACTTCTTCAGAGGGACCCTGCTGTGACTCTGAACACTTTCTTCCTAGGTAGAAAGTGTGAACTAAAATTTTCCCTGCCATTCTGAACTTCTAGTCCATCCACCCTTCCCCCCTTACCTGATGAACCAAAAGCTTAACCCCTGTTGAGACTATGGGAGGAAATTCTTGAGCAGCAACCTCCTCCATATCTGCTGGACCAAGTGCTTGACCCCCACCCCCTCAGCCTGGCAAGAGACTCCTGGAGCCACACCAAGCCTCCCCACCTCACAGCCAGGGACTCCAGAAACTGGGAACCATGAGACTCTGCACCACCACCACCACCCCGCCCAGCCTGGCCAGGGACTCCAGGAACAATGGGACTCCATGCCAGGCTCCACCCATCAAGCCAGAGACTCTGGGAACCTTGCAACTCTGTGCAGGAGGGAGGACAGAGATTGCACTGTTCCTGGAGTCCCTGAGTGGGCAGGGCCTCCCCCCTCCCTCTAGCTCCATCCCTCCCTCTGCGCTGGGCCCTGCCTTCCTGGCCAGGGACTCTGGGAACCTCATGACCAGTGCCCTCCCTCTGGCTCCCTCCCTGCCTCTGTGCCAGCTCCACCTGTGCAGCCGGGGACTCCGGGAGCCAGGCAACCCGCATCCTCCCTCCGGAACTCTCCCTGCCTGTGTGCAGAGCCCTCCACCCAGCCAGAGGCTGCTGGAGCCTCGGGCTCTATGCCAAAGTTGCCAGATGCCAGGAACTGCCATGACCATGCACAGCATCCCCCACCCTGCTGCTAGACCCAAGTGTCCCACACTCTGGAGCTGCTCCCATAGCCAGAACTCCCTGGCTGGGACAGTTGCAGAGGATCTACATAGGGTCACATCCTACAAAGATCCAGTAACAATAGAGTGATCCTGCTGGGGTCTAAACATGGAGAGACACCTCCCCAACTCTGGGAATGGCCAGAGGAAACCAGAACTCACTCTATAGGGATACTAGTGCTGCAGAGCGACAGGGGCAAAGGCACAGTGGCTGAGGAAGAAAAGCATTTGCTGACCTGTTACCACTAGGATTAGACTGAGTCCAAGTGGAACACTCATCAGTGGCTATTGAGTACTTGAAGCAGGCAATGGTGAAAAACAATCATGAGGCAGAATCAATGGAAAAATTCTGGCAACATGAATAATCAGAGTAGATCAACTCCCCCAAGGATCGATAAAGCAGACATAGCACAAGATTCCATTCATAAAAATATGGCTGAGATGTCAGAAATTGAGTTCGGAATCTGGACAGCAAATAAGATCAACAGAATGGAGGAAAAGATGGAATTAGAATTTTAAGCATTAATCCAAAAGATGTCTCAAGAATTCAATGAATGAAAAGACAAAATGATCAAAGATTTTGACACAATTAAGGCAAGAATTAGCAGCTCTCAAAGATCTGAAAAATACAGTAGAATCCCTTGGTAACAGAAGAAGGGGTTTCTGACATTGAAGAAAGGCAGAAGAAAGGATTTCTGACATTGAAGACAAAGCTTTTGAATGCTCCCAAACACTCAAAGAGGAAAAAAAGTGGGGAACAAAAATGGAACATTCTCTCAAAGAACTCTGGGATAATTCAAAGAGATCTAATATTCGCCTTATAGGAATACCTGAAGGTTATGAGGTTGCTGTGTAGGATACAGATGCTTTACTTCATGAAATAATCAAAGAAAAATTTCCAGACATGCCAAGAGATCCTGAAATTCAGATAGCAGACAGTTTCAGAACACCAGTATGACTCAACCGAAATAAAAATTCTCATAGACACATTATAATTAACTTCACCAAAGTTAATATGAAGGAGAAAATTCTGCAAGCTGCAAGACATAAGGAATCCATAACCTACAAGGGGAAGAATATTAGAATGACTACAGATCTCTGTGCTGAAATCTTTCAAGCTAGAAGAGGGTGGTCATTGAATTTTAATCTCCTTAAACAAATTAATTTTCAACCCAGGATCCTGTATCCTGCAAAACTAAGTTTCATCTATGATGGAGAAAATAAATACTTCAATGACATTCACATGTTGGATAAGCTTGCCATAACTAAACCAGCACTTCAGGATAGTCTCAGACCTGTCCTCCATAATGAACAAGCCTCCACCACCAAAGTAAACTCACTCAGAAGCTTTTGATCAAATTACAACTTCCATAGTGGCAAAAGGATTAAAAATGTCCACTGGACTTTCAAAAAACTGTATACCCAAAATTCTATCTGGCTTATCATTACTCTCAATTAAGGTGAATGGCTTGAATTGCCCTCTAAAGAGGCACAGGATGACTGACTGGACATAAAAACTCATCAGTTGAATTCAAGAATCTCACATTACCTTAAAAGATAAACATAGACTCAGGGTGAAGAGATGGTCATCTATAATTCAGGCAAATGGAAAGCAGAAAAAAGCAGGAGTTGCAATTTTATTCACAGATACAATAGGCTTTAAACCAATAAAAGTAAGGAAAGATAATGAGGGTCACTTCTTATTTGTCAAGGGCAACACTCAACATGATGAGATTTCAATTATCAACATTTATGAACTTAACCAGAATGAGCCTCAATTTATAAGACAAACTCTAACAGACATGAGCAACTTGATTTCCTCCAGCAACCATAATTGTCAGGGACTTTAACACTCCTTTGGCAGTGTTGGATAGATCCTCCAAAAAGAAGCTAAGCAAAGAAATTTTAGATTTAAACTTAACCATTCAACATTTGCATCTAACAGACATCTTCAGAACATTTCATCCTAACAAAACTGAATACACATTCTTCTCATCAATCAGCCCATGGATCATCCAAAATTGATCACATCTTAGGTCACAAATCTAACCTCAGTAAATTTAAAAGAATAAAAATCATTCCTTGTATTTTCTCAGACAATCATGGAATAAAAGTTGAACTCAGTAACAATAGGAATCTCCATATGCATACAAAAACATGGAAATTAAATAACCTCATGCTGAATGATAGTTGGGTCATAGATGAGATCAAGAAGGAAATTACCAAATTTTTGGAACAAAACAATAATGAAACACAAACTATCAGTACCTATGGGATACTGCAAAGGCAGTCCTAAGAGGAAATTTATAGTGTTGCAAGCCTTCCTCAAGAGAATGGAAAGAGAGGAAGTCAACAGCTTAATGAGACATCTCAAGCAACTAGAAAAGAATTTCCAACCCTAAACCCAGCAGAAAAAAAGAAATAACTAAAATTAGAGCAGAAATAAATGAAATTGAAAATGAAAGAATCATACAACAGATCAACCAATCAAGGAGTTGGTTTTTGAAAAGGGCAATAAAATAGATAAACCTTTGGCTAACCTAACCAGAAATAGAAGAGTAAAATCCCTTATTTCATCAATCAGAAATGATAAAGGTCAAATAACAACAGACCCCTCAGATTCAATAAATCATTAATGAATACTAAATAAAGTTTTATTCTCAGAAGTATGAAAATCTGAAGGAAATAGATCAATAGTTGGAAGCATACTACCTTCTAGACTTAGCCAGAAATAACTGGATATGTTGAATAAACCTATAACAAGTTCTGAAATAGCATCAACTAAAAGAAATCTCCCCAAAAAGAAAAGCCCAGGAATTCACAACAGAATTCTACCAAACCTTTAAAGAGGAAATAATTCCTATATTACTTAACCTTTTCCAAAACATAGAAAAAGAAGGAATACTTTCCAGTACATTCTATGAAGTGAATATCACCCTGATACCCAAACCAGGAAAAGACCCAACAAGAAAAGAAAAAGTTATAGACCAATATCTCTAATGAATATTGACACAGAAATATTCAATAATATTCTAGCAAACAGAATTCAACAACACATCAAACAAATTATACACCATGACCAGGTGGGTTTCATCCCAGGGTCCTAAGGATGGTTCAATATATGTAAATCCATAAATATAATACATCACATAAACAAATTAAAAAACACAGACCATATGATTCTCTCAATAGATGCAGAAAAAGCTTTGACAATATCCAGCATCCTTTCTTGATCAGAATGCTTAAGAAAATTGGTATAGAAGGAACATTTCTTAAACTGATAGAGGCCATCTAGAGCAAACCCACAGCCAACATCATTTTGATTGAAGTAAAATTGAAATAATTTCCACTCAGATCAGGAACCAAACAAAGATGCCCACTGTCTCCACTGCTTTTTAACATTGTTGTGGAAGTCTTAGCCATCACAATCAGGCAAGAGAAGGCAATCAAGGGTATCCAAATAGGACTAGAGGAGATCAAATTCTCACTCTTCACAGATGATATGATTATATATCTGGAAAACCCCAGGGAATCAAATACAAAACTCCTAGAAGTGATCAAGGACTATAGCAACATCTCAGGATGCAAAATTATCATTCATAAATCTGTAGCCTTTATATATACCAACAATAGTCAAGAGGAAAAAACAATCAAGGACTCTATTCCCTTTACAATAGTGCCAAAGTTAGATACACTGCCAATCTGGCAGTGAAAGAGCTATATAAAGAGAACTATGAAACTCTGAAAAAAGAAATAGCTGAAGATGTTAACAAATGGAAAAATATACCATGCTCATGGCTGAGAAGAATCAACATTGTTAAAATGCCTATACTACCTAAAGCAATCTACAGATTTAATGCAATCCCTATTAAAGCACCTCTGTCATACTTTAAAGACCTAGAAAAATTAGCACTTCATTTTATATGGAAACAGAGAAAATCTCAAATAGCCAAGACATTACTCAAAAATAAGAACAAATTGGGAGGAATCACGCTTCCAGATTTCAGACTATACTATAAATCAATATTGATCAAAACAGCTTGGTACTGGCACAAAAATAGAGTGGTAGATGTATGGAACAGAACTGAAGACCCAGAGGTGAACCCAGACACTTATCATCGTTGATTTTTGATAAGCCTATCAAAAGTACAAATTGGGGAAAGATTCCCTATTCAATAAATGGTGCTGGGGGAACTGGCTGGAGACCAGAAAAAGACTGAAACTAGACCCACACCTTTCTCCTCTAACAAAAATTGACTCTCACTGTTTAAAAGACTTGAACTTAAGACATGAAACTATAAAAATTCTCAGAGAGAGTGCAGGGGAAATGCTTGAAAAAATTGGCCTGGGAGAAAACTTTATGAGGAGAACATAAAGGCAACTGAAGCAACATCCAAAATACACTGCTGGATCTGATCATATTAAAAAGCTTCTGCACTGCCAATAACACACTAAGTAAAGCAAAACCCTCAGAATGGAAGAGAATTTTCACAAGTTATATTTCCAACAAAGGTCTCATAACCAGAATCCACAGAGAACTCAAACTTATTACTAAGAAAAAAACACATGATTCCATTTCATTGTGGGCAAGAAGCTTCTCTGAAGAAGACAGGTGCATGATTTACAGACACATGAAAAAAATGCTCATCTTTAATCATCAGAGAAATTCAAACCAAAACTATTCTGAGATATCATCTAACTCCAGTAACTTTCTCCACATCACAAAATCCCAAAACTACAGATTTTGGTGTGGATGTGGAGAAAAGGGAACATTTCTGCACTGCTGATGGGAATGCAAGCTAGTACATTCCTTTTGGAAGGAAGTTGGGAGAACACTCAGGGATCTAAATATAGATCTACCAATTGATCCTGCAATTACTCTTCTAGGTGTCTATCCAAAGGACCAAAAATCACTTGACAATAAAGATATTTGCACCAAATTATTCATTGCAGCTCAATTAATAATTGCCAAGTCATGGAAGAAGCCTAAGTGCCCATTGACCCATGAATGGATTAATGAATTGCTGTATGTGTATACCATGGAATACTATGCATCATTAAAAAAAGATGGAGACTTTACCTCTTTTGTGTTTACATGGATGGAGCTGAAAAATATTCTTCTTAGTAAAGTATCTCAAGAATGGGGAAAAAATATCCAATGTACTCAGTACTACTGTGAAACCAATTTATAACCACTCACACTTTCATATGAAAAATGAAACACAACTATAGCCAGGGATAAAGGAGGAAAAGAGAGGGAGTGGGGAAGGGAGGGCGTGGATTGATAGAGGGAGGGTTAGTAGGGGGACCACACCTATGGAGTATATTGCAAGTACAAGTTGGATCTATTAGGTGTATAACACAAATGTCTTAATGCTGTAATTGGGTAAAATAGGTGAAAGCTATGTTGGTTAGTAGCATGTGAGCACTTTAATTTGTACAAATAATCAACACAATGAATCCCATAATGGCATAAATGTATGTATGATCTATGTACAAATGACTTAATAAAAAATAAATTTAAAAAAAGTTGTCTCAGCTATATTAATTAATAGGATGTAAGCACTCCAATTTGTATAAATAATCAACACATTGAATCCCATAATGGCTTAAATGTATTCATGATCTATGTACAAATGACTTAATAAATATAATATTCAAAAACAAATATTACAATTAAAAAAAAGAACTCAATGAATTCAAAGACAAAATTACCAAAGATTTTGACACATTGAGACAAGAATTTTCAGCTCTCAAAGATCTGAGAAATACAGTAAAATCCCTCAGTAACAGAATGGAGAAAGCAAAAGAAAGGATTTCTGACAGTGAAGGCAAAACTTTTCAACACTCCCAAACACTCAAAGATGAAGAGAAGTGGAGAGCAAAAATGGATTATTCTCTCAGAGAGCACTGGGATAATTAGAAGAAAACTAATATTCGCCTTACTATTACTATTCCTGAAGGTCACAGGGTGGCTTTCAAAGGCACAGAGGCACTTCTTCTTGAGATAAAGAAGGAGAACTTTCCGGACATGCCAAGAGATTCTGAAATTCAGATAGCAGACAGTTTCGGAACCTCAGCACAACAGTCTTAATAAGACATCTCCTAGGCACATTATAATTAACTACACCAAAGTTAAAATGAAGGAGAAAATTCTGAAAGCAGCCAGACATAAGAAAACCATAACCTACAAGGGGAAGAATATTAGAATGACTACACATCTCTCCACTGAAACCTTTCAAGCTATAAGAGGGTAATCATCAACTTTTAATCCCCTAAGACAAAATAACTTTCAACCCAAGATCCTGTATCCAGCTAAACTGAGTTTCATTAACGAAGGAGAAATTAAATACGTTAATGACATTCACATGCCGAAGAAATTTGCCATAACTAAACAGCCATCCAGGATATTCTCAGATCTATCCTCCATAATGACCAGCACAATCCTCTGCCACCAAAGTAAACTCAGTCAGAAACTTACAATCAAATTCCAACTTTCACAGTGGTGAAAGGATTAAAAATATCCACTGGACTTTTGAAAAACTCAGTACCCAAAATTGTACCAGGCTTATCAATTTTCTCAATTAATATGAATGGCTTAAATTGTTCTCTGCAGAGGCACAGGTTGCCTGACTGGATACAAAATCTCAGGCCAGATATGTGCCACATACAAGAATCTCACTTTACCTTAAAAGATAAATAGAGACTCAGGGTGAAGAGATGGTCAACTATATTTCAGGCAAATAAAAATCAGAAAAAAGCAGGAGTTGCAATTTTATTCACAGATACAATAGGCTTTAAACCAACAAAAGTAAAGAAAGATAAAGATGGTCACTTCTATTTCTTAAGGGTAACACTCAATGTGATGAGATTTCAATTATTAATATTTGTGCACCCAACCAGAATTCACCTCAAATTATAAGAGAGACTCTAACAGACATGAGCAACTTGATTTTCTTCAGCACCATAATAGTTGGAGATTTTAAAACTCCTTTGGCAGTGTTGGATAGATCCGCCACAAAGAAGCTAAACAAAGAAATTTTAGACTTAAACTTAACCATTAAACAATTGGATTTAATGAACATCTAAAGAACATTTCATCCTAACAAAACTGAACACACATTCTTCTCATCAGCCCATGGAACATACTCCAACATTGATCACGTCTTAGGTCACAAATCTAACCTCAGCAAACTTGAAAGTATAGAAATTATTCCTTGCATTATCTTGGAACATTATGGAATAAAAGTTGAGATCAGTAACAACAGGAATCTGCATACTTATACAAAAACATGGAAACTAAATAACATTATGCTGAATAATAGCTGGGTCATAGATGAGATTAAGAAGGAAATCACAAAATTTTTGGAACAAAATGACAATGAAGATGTGAATTATCTGAACCTCTGGGATACCACAAAGGCAGTCATAAGAAGGAAATTTATAGCACTGCAAGCCTTTCTCATACAAATGGAAAGAGAGGAAGTTAACAAATTAATGAGACATCTCAAGCAATTGGAAAAGGAAGAAAATTCCAATCCCAAATCCAGCAAAAGAAAAGAAATAACAAAAATTAGAGCATAATTAAATGGAATTGAAAACAAAATAATTATACAACAGATCAATAAATCAAAAAGTTGGTTTTTTGAAGAGGTCAATAAAATAGATAAACCTTTGGCTAACCTAACCGGGAAAAAAACAGTAAACTCTCTAATTTCATCAATTAGAAATGGTAAAGATGAAATAACAACAGACTCCTCAGAAATTCAAAAAATTCTTAATAAATATTACATGAAACTTTATTCACAGAAATATGAAAATCTGAAGGAAATAGACTAATACTTGGATGCACATCATCTTCCAAGACTTAGCCAGAATGAATAGCCTATATCAAGTTCTGAAATAGCATCAACTATATAAAATCTCCCTAAAAAGAAAAGCCCAGGTCCAGATGGCTTCACATCAGAATTCTACCAAACCTTTAAAGAGGAACTAGTACCTATATTACTCAACCTTTTCCAAAATATAGAGAAAGAAAGAATACTACCCAAACACATTCTATGAAGCAAACATTGCCTTGATCCCAAACCAGGAAAAGACCCAATAAGAAAAGAAAATTATAGACCAATTGCATTAAAATTGTGTATATACAATTGGTATGTACAAAGGCTACAGATTTATGAATGTTGACCAATATCACTAATGGATATTAATGCAAAAATATTCAACAAGATCCTAGCAAACAGAATCCAGCAACACACCAAACAAATTACGTACCATAACCAAGCGGGTTTTATCCCAGGGACTCAAGGCTGGTTCAATATACATAAATCTATAAGTATAATTCATCACGTAAATAAACTAAAAAAAAAAGACCATATGATTCTCTCAATTGATGCAGAAAAAGCTTTTTATAGTATTCAGCATCCTTTCATTATCAGAACACTTAAGAAAATGGTATAAAAGGGACATTTATTAAACTGATAGACCCACAGACCATATCATATTGAATGGAGTTAAATTGAAATCATTTCCATTCAGATCAGGAAGCAGGCAAAGTTGCCCATTGTCTCCACTACTTTTTAACATTGTAATGGAAGTCTTAGCCATTGCAATTAGTCAAGAAAAGGTGATCAAAGGTATCCACATGGGGTCAGAAGAGATCAAACTTTTACTCTTCACAGATGATATGATTGTATACCTGGAAAATACCAGGGATTCTACTAAAAAACTCTTAGAAGTGATCAAGGAATATAGTAGCATCTCAGATTACAAAATCAACACTCATAAATCTGTAGCCTTTATATATACCAACAATAGTGATGCTGAAAAACAGTCAAGGATTCTATTCCATTCACAGTAGTGCCAAAGAAGATGAAATATTGGGGAATTTACCTAAAGGACATGAAAGATCTCTATAAAGAGAACTATGAAACTCTAAGAAAAGAAATAGCTGAAGATATTAACAAATGGAAAAACATACAATGCTCATGGCTGGGAAGAATCAACATTGCTAAAATGTCCATACTACCCAAAGCAATATACAATTTTAATGCAATCCCTATTAAAGCTTCACTATCATACTTTAAAGATCTCAAAAAAACAATACTTTGTTTTATATGGAATCATAAAAAACCTCAAATAGCCAAGACATTACTCAGAAATAGTAACAAAGCAGGAGGAATCACACTACCAGACCTCAGACTATACTATAAGTCTATAGTAATCAAAACATCACGGTACTGGCACAAAAACAAAGATGTATGGAACAGAATAGTGAACCAAGAAATGAACACAGCTACTTAGCGTTATTTGATCTTTGACAAGCCAATTAAAAACATCCATTAGGAAAAGATTCCCTATTTAACAAATGGTGCTGGGTGAACTGGCTGGCAACCTGTAAAAGACTAAAACTAGACCAACACCTTTCACCACTAACTAAGATAGACTCTCACTGGATTAAATATTTAAACTTAAGACACAAAACTATAGAAATACTAGAAGAAAGTGCAGGGAAAACACTTGAAGAAATTGGCCTGGGCAAAAAATTTTATGAGGGCCCCCCAGGAAATTGAAGCAACACCAAAAATACATTACTGGGACCTGATCAAACTAAAAAGCTTCTGCACAGCCAAGAACACCATAAGCAAAGCAAGCAGATGGCCCTCAGAATGGGAGAAGATATTTGCAGGTTATGTCTCCAACAAAGGTTTTCTAACCAGAATCCGCAGAGAACTCAAACATATTAGCAAGAAAAGAACAAGTGATCTCATCTTAGGGTGGGCAAGGGACTTGAAGAGAAACTTCTCTGAAGGAGACATATGCACAGCCTACAGACACATGAAAAAATGCTCATCATCCTTAATCATCAGAGAAATGCATATCAAAACTACTTTGAGATATCATCTAACTCCAGTAAGATTAGCCCACATCACAAAAATCCCAAAACCAGTGATGTTGGTGTGGATGTGGAGAAAAGGGAACACTTCTACATTGCTGGTGGGAATGTAAACTAATACGTTCCTTTTGGAAAGATGTTTGGAGAACACTTAGGGATCTAAAAATAGACTTGCCATTCGATCCTACAATTCCTCTACTAGGTATATATCCAGAAGACCAAAAATCACATTATAACAAAGATATTTGTACCAAAATGTTTATTACAGCCCAATTCATAATTGCTAAGTCATGGAAGAAGCCCAAGTGCCCATCAACCCACGAATGGATTAATAAATTGTGGTATATGTACACCATGGAATATTATGTAGCCTTAAAGAAAGATGGAGACATTACCTCTATCATATTTACATGGATGGAGCTAGAACATATTGTTCTTAGTTAAGTATCTCAAGAATGGAAGAAAAAGTATCCAATGTACTCAGCCCTACTTAGAAACCAAGTTATAGCTTTCATATGAAATCTATAACCCAATTATAGCCCGAGAAGAAGGAGAAAGGGGAGAGGGAGGAAAGGGGAGGGGAGAGGAAGGGTAGAGGGAGGGTAAGTGGTGGGACCACATCTATGGTGCATCTTACAAGGGTACATGTGAAATTTAATAAATGTAGAATATAAATGTCTTAACACAATAACTAAGAAAATGCCATGAAGGCTATGTTAACCAGTTTGATGAAAATATTTCAAATTGGAGGGAGGGGATAGGATTAAAAAAAGAGAGAGAAAGAAGGAAAGAAAAGAAAATATTTCAAATTGTATGTAAAACCAGCACATTGTACTCCATGATTACATTAACGTACACAGCTATGATTTAATTTTTTTAAAAGTGAAAAAAAGAATATAACTTTTTGGGGATTATTTATTTTCATAAACAAAATGCACCATCATAGCCAAAAACTAAAACAAAATAATGTATTATACTTGTAATAAACAGGTAACAATGAAAATTCTTTGTTGAGACAAGGTTTCTCTGATGCCTGATATCATCCTATCATCACAGTTCACTATAGCCTCAAACTCCTGGGCTCAAGCAATCCTCCTGCCTCAGCCACCTGAGTACCTGGGACTACAGGCATGGTGTACCACACTCAGCAAATTTTTCTGTTTTTTGTAGAGATAGGATGTCACTATGTTTCTCAGGTTAGTCTAGAACTCCTGGCCACAAGTGATCTTCCCATTTCAGCTTTCCAAAGTGCTAAGATACAAACATCAGCCACTATGTCCAGCCCACCATTTCCATTTGAGGTATAATTCACGTATGATGAAATGGACAGCTCTTAAGAGTACAATTTGATAAGCTTGATTAACGGGATACCTCCATATAACTTACACTCCTCTCAACCCACACAGAAAATTTCCACCACCCCAAAGAGATTCCTTATGCTCACTTCTGGTAAATACACCTCCCAATCCCTGACAACCTGTAGTCTTATTTTTTTCAAATCTAAGAGATTAACTTAGCCCAGTCTAGAACTTCGTCTATGTGGAATCATACAGTATATGCTCTTTTCAATCTGGCTCCTTTCATTTAGCTTGTTTTCAAGGTTCATTCATCTATCACTTTAAGACTGATTTGTTAAGGTATAACTTACACACAATAAAATATACCCTTTGAAAATGTGTACTTTAACGAGTTTTGACAAATATATGTAGTTATTTAAATACTACACAATGAAGATATAAAACAAATGTATCATAAGCATTCCCTTGTGCACCTCTATAGCTACAGTCTATCCCCAGGCCTTCACCCCCAGCAACTACTGATCTGATTTTTGTTTTCTATCTTTTCCAGAAAATCAAATAAATGGAATAAATGTACTGTGTAGCCTTTTGAGACTGGATTCTTTCACTTAGCATTGAGTTTTTGAGATTTACCTATGTTATTACAGATAGCAATAATATAGTTCATCATTTTTATTGCTGACTTGTATTCTATTATATGGACATACCACAATTTATCCATAACTGTTGATGGACATTTGGGTTGCCTCCAATTTTTCATAAGTATAAATACAACATCTATAAAAATTTGAAAAAAAAGAAAATTCTTTAAAAAACATTTATATCTAGTTATTTTTCTATTATAATTTAATATTTAATGAGATATCTGATCTTGACTTTTTTTTCTTTGGAAGGTGGAATTTTAGACAAGCATACACTTAAGTCTTTTTCCAAGGATTCTAGCCATGATTAATTTTTGTTTTTAATATTATTCACTGCAGAAAAACTCACTTCACACAAATATAATGTGGGAATGGAAGAAGTATTTCTATTGCTTTTTTTGTTTTTTGGGTTTTCTTTTTTTTGAGAAAGAGCCTCAAGCTGTTGCCCTGGGTAGAGTGCCATGGCATCACAGCTCACAGCAACTTCCAACCCTTGGGCTCCAGCAATTCTCCTCCCTCTGCCTCCCAAGTAGCTGGGACTACAGCCACCTGCCACAATGCCCGGCCATTGTTGTTGTTTTTTTTTTTTTTTTTGGCTGCAACCGTCATTGTTGTTTGGCAGGCCCAGGATGGATTTGAACCTGACAGCTCAGATGTATGTGGCTTGTGCCTTAGCCACTTGAGCCACAGGCACTGAGCCATTTTTGGTAACATTTTTAAGTTCATCCTTGAGAGATAATCAAAAGGTTGTAATATCTGTTGTTGAATATTTTAATTGCAGTCCTCTGTCATTTCTTTTTTCTGTTAACTCTTCCTCTTCTGTAATATTTAAATTTGCTGACATACATGTCATACTTAAAACAAAGGGATTTTTCACCCAGTCCAGAGATATTTTGTCAAGTGTAGGTGCAGGAAAACATTTTTCACAATTTATGTACAATAAATCTAAAGTTTGTAAAATTTTCTCATTAAGATCCAGTTTATACCTTTTCACTAGTTCAAACTATTAGGCCTAGACCAGCAGTTCTCAAGCTGATGGTCGTGACCCACAGGAGCTGTATTAAAGGGCCGTGGCATTAGGAAGGTTGAGAACCACTGGCCTAGACTAAGGTAGAAAAATACCAGTTAATGCCTAGCAAATTTCTGGGCCACAAGCCCTCAACAAAATGGAGTAAATCTGATTCGCTCCCAGGATAGATGGGAAAGCACTCACTGACTTCTTGCTTGACTAACTCCCCTAAGAAATGGACTAAGTAGTACCAACTGTCCCCAGACTGACCTTTAAGAAATACCAGGTGGAGAAAGTATGGAAACAAAGATGTATGACTAACTAACCACAAAATTCTGCTTCTGTACAATGCTTGCTTGCTAACCTACCTGAATGCACCTGGGCAGCCTGCATGCCAACCAGGATGCAGGCCAAGCCTTGAAAACCTGGACCTTTAAGCACTTGGGGCTGCTCTCTGAACCTCTGTCTTGAGTGTGAGGTAGTCACTGGCTCTTCAATAAAGGGACTCTGCTGTGAATTCAGCCTGTTTGGCAATGTAGTCTTTGTGGAACTCCTGAGCACAACAAAACATTTCTGGTGCATTTTCTCTTTTAACCCTTTTCTTTTAGAGCAATAATTTTTCTCTGAAAGCATTAATTTTATCTGTACATATGAGAATATTTTCATGATATCCCTGCATACCCTTATTCAGGGTATACAAACACTAAAATAAATCTGCAGGAAATGCAACTTTATTACACCAAACCTTATCACAAAGTAAATTGCCTAATTTAGAATGTTGCATTTTTTAAGAAGTCGATACTCCTGGGCAGCACCTGTGGCTCAAAGGAGTAGGGCACCTCCATATGCTGGAGGTGGTGGGTTCAAACCCAACCCCAGCCAAAAACTGCAAAAAAGAAATAAAAGAAGTTGATACTTCTTCCTTTAATTCATAAAATCTTGACAGAACTCTTCCTCAAGATAACCATCTCACTTTTGTTGCAGTAAGAGCTGCATATGAGAAGCATTCATTGAGGAACATAATTCTGCAAATAATTTTGATTGCACTGACCTGCTTTTTATATAATTAGTAATTTTAATACTGTCATCTAGGACCTTTTGTAATTCAAGCACTAATGATTTTGACACCAGCACTTCTCTGTGTAGTAAACAGTGTATAAAAATACTTTCTAGATTCTTTGCACAAGTGTAACAAATCATTTCACACCTCTGGACATAGGGGTTCATCTGTACAAATACGTACCCAGGCATCCCAAGACAAGTTATTAGAATTAAAGTAATTATCCATCAAATGAAAAATGTCTTGACCCTGTTATTGTTTGGAGTGATCAGCAAAATTAAAACTCTTCAATGATTTCTTCTTTATAGACAAATCTACTGAACGCTAAAAGTTGGGATTTACCACTGATATCAGTAGATTCATCCAACTGAATTACAAACATGTTTACTTCTTTGAGGTGAGATATTACTTGAAATTCTATATTTTCAGATAAGTTTTTAACATGCTAAGAATTTTTATTATCTAAAAGTGGAATTTTTAAAGATTTCTTTTCATATTCTTCTCCAAACATTGTTTTTACAATTGCACGGCAGGCCAGTAAAATAATGGATTCTGCAAATGTTTGAGATTTCATTTTTCTAGCTATGACTTCTGCAACTGTGTAACTCACTTCTTGTGCTTTATCTGATATCATTGCATATTTGATCCATTTTTTTGCTTGTTTAGTATTACCAAGTGCAAGTCATTTGAAATATTCCACCAGCTTTTCAGACAAGTGTGTATGTATGGATTGTAAATGTCTCTTTAATTTGCTAGAAATCACAGGTTCATTTGCTAATGTTTTTACCACAAATTACACATGAGGGGAGTGGTGGATTTCCTTTCCTACATATGAAACCTATTGATAAATAATCTTCATTATATTGACAACTAGTTGTTTTTAATTTAGTTGCTGATGTACTGAAAGAAGCAGCATTCAATGCACTAGCATTGTGTCCTAATTTTTGTTTCTTTACAAAAAAGTGTCCATTTTAATTGAATGCTATATAATAAAAATTTTAAATGCCAAATCAAAAATAATAAAAATAAGTAAGTAAACAACTCACACTTTGGAAAATTTTTAAAACTAGGATTTGCAAAGTAATTGTGTCGAACTACTTCATTGTTTCAAATCTAGACAGAACTGTATGACATCCTCAGTACCAGCTACCTCTCCTTACTACTTCAGGCAGTAACAGAAATTGCTGAATCATCTAGTTTCATTCACTTTGGGTGATTTTGACAAATATCTAGGTTCACCAGCAAATCCTTGCCATATCGTGCCATTTATGGATGTGTCTCAAAACCTTCTTTTCTTTTTTTTAATGTATTTAGTATTTTTTTATTGTTTGAGATTCATTTAATGTACAAAGAATTAGGTTACACTGATTACATTTGCTAGAAAAAGTCCAGCCTATAATTGTGTCCCACTCCCAAAACATGTGTCATACACTCTGATCCTTACCCTCTTCCCACCTCCCCCCTTCCCTCTTGCTCATTCCCCAATCCCACCCTTGTATTAGCTCATCTACAGCCTTCATATGAGAATTGAGTACAATGGATTCCTGCTTTTCCATTCCTGTGCTGCTTTACTAAGAAGAATGTGTTCCACCTCCACCCAGGTTAATAGAAAAGATGTAAAGTCTCTGTCTTTTTAAGTGGTTGAATAGTATTCCATGGTAGACATATATCACAGCATGTTAATCCATTCCTGGGTTGGTAGACATTTAGGCTCTTTCCATATTTTGGTGATTGTAAATTGAGCTGAGATAAACAGTCTAGTACAAATGTCCTTATAATAAAAGGAATTTTTTTCTTCTGGGTAGATGCCAGGATTGTAGAATCAAATGGGAAGTCTAATTTGAGTTCTTTGAGGATTCTCCATACTTCCTCCCAAAAATGTTGTATTACTTTACAGTCCCACCAGCAGTGTAAAAGTGATCCCTTATCTCCACATCCACTAGCATCTGCA
The DNA here is from genome assembly GCA_963573935.1 of Arctocebus calabarensis. Classification (NCBI taxonomy): domain Eukaryota; kingdom Metazoa; phylum Chordata; class Mammalia; order Primates; family Lorisidae; genus Arctocebus; species Arctocebus calabarensis. Next base: position 2,834 of record CAUYON010102911.1, on the reverse strand, counting down.
GCTTTGAAACTTTGTGATGTGGGCCATTCTCACTGGGGTTAGGTGATATTTCAGGGTAGTTTTGATCTGCATTTCTGATAACTAGAGATGATAAGCATTTTTTTCATGTTTGTTAAATAACCATTAATCTATCTTCTTTAGAGAAGGTTCTATTCATGTTTCTTGCCCAGTGACATATGGAAATGTTGTGCTCTTTTTTGTTGATTAATTTGAGCTCTCAGTAGATCCTGGCTATTAAGCTTTAGTTTGATTCATAATATGCAAATATCTTTTCCCATTCTGAAGTTGTCTGCTTTGGTTGTTGCTTCATTGACTGTAAAGAAACTTTTCAGTTTAATTAAGTCCCACTTGTTTATTTATGTTGTTGTTGCAGTTGCCATGAAGTCTTCTTTATAAAATCTTTCCCCGGGCTGATATCTTCAAGAGTTTTCCCCACACTTTCTTCAAGGATTTTTATTGTTTCATGCCTTAGATTTAAATGTTTTACAATCTTGAGTCAATTTTTGTAAGTGGTGAAAGATGTGGATCCAGTTTCAGTCTTTTACATGTGGTTATCCAGTTCTCCCAACACCATTTATTGAATTGGAATTCTTTTCCCCAGTGTATATTCTTGTTTGGTTTATCAAAGATCAGGTGGCTGTAAGATGTTAGTTTTATCTCATTGTTTTCTATTCTGTTCCAAATGTCAATGTCTCTCTTTTCGTGCCAATGCCATGCTGTTTTGATCATGATAGCCTTGTAGTATAGCCAAAGGTCTGGTAGGGTTATACCTCTGGCTTTGTTTGGGGGGGGTTGTTTGTTTTGTTTGAGACAGAGTGTCGCTATGTTGCCCTTGGTAGAGTACCATTTCAGCACAGCTCACAGCAACCTCAAACTCTTGGGCTTAAGCAATTCTCTTGCCTCAGGTGACCAAGAAGCTGGGACTACAGGTACCCTCCACAATGCCCAGCTATTTCTGGTTGCAGTTGTCATTGTTGTTTAGCAAGCCTGGCCCGGACTCGAATCCCCCAGCCTCAGTGTATGTGACCAGCACCCTACTCAGTGGGCTATGGGCGCTGAGCCTGGCTTTGTTTTTATTATTAAGAAATGCCTTGGTGATCAGCCCCTGTGGCTCAAAGGAGTAGGGTGCCAGCCCCATATACCAGAGGTGATGGGTTCAAACTCAGCACTGGCAAAAACTGCAAAAAAAGAAAAAGAATTGCCTTGGCTATATGGAGGTAGTTTCTTCTGGTTCTATACAAAATGAAGAATTATTTTTTCCAAATCATGGAAGGATGATGATGGTATTTTAACAGGGATTGCATTGTATCTGTAGATTGCTTTGGGCAGTATACACATTTTCACAATGATGATTCTTCCCAGCCATGAGCATGGTATGTTCTTCCATTGGTTAATTTCTTCTGCTATTTCTTTTCTTGGGGTTTTGTAATTTACTTTGTAGAGTTCAGTCACCTCTTTTGTTATGTATATTCCTAGGTATGTCTCTTTTTTTTATAAGCTACTGTGAAGGGAACTGTTTCCTCGATGAGTTTCTCATCTTGGCTGTTATTGGCATATAAAAAGCTACTGATTTTCAGACAGTGATTTTATATCCAGACATTGCTGTATTTTTTGATCACTTGCAGGAATCTTATGGTTGAGTCTTTGGGGTTCTCTAAATATAAGATCATATCATCAGCAAAGAACAAGACTTTGACCTTCTCTGCCCTTATTTGGATGCCCTTTATTTCCTTCTCTTGCCTGATTGTATTGACTAGAACTTCCGGCACTATGTTGAATAGTAATGGCAACAGAGAACAACTTTGTCTGGTTACAGTTCTAAGTGGAAAAGCTTTCAGTTTTACTCCCTTCGGTATAATATTTCGGTATAATATGAGCTGTGGGTTTGTTGTAGATGGCTTTAATCAGATTAAGAAATGTGCCACCTATACCTATATTCTTAAGTGTTCTAATTAGAAAAGGATGCTGGATTTTATCAAATACTTTTTCTGCTTCTATTGAGAGAATCATATGGTCTTTGTTTTTGCTTTTGTTAATATGGTGAACTACATTTATGGACTTGCATATGTTAAACCTGCCTTTCATCCCTAGGATGAAATCTACTTGATCATAATGAATGATTTTTTTTTTTTTGAGACAGAGTTTCACTTTGTCACCCTCAGTAGAGTGGCATGGCATCACAGCTCACAGCAACCTCCAGTTCCTGGGCTTAGGTGATTCCCTTGCCTTAGCCACCCGAGTAGCTGGGACTATAGGTGCCCCCCACAATGCCTGGCTATTTTTGTTGTTGTTGTTGCAGTTTGGCCATTGTCAGGTTTGAACCTGCCACCCTCAGTATTTGGGGCCAGTGCCCCACTCACTGAGCCACAGGTGCCACCCATGAATGATTTTTTTTAATGTGTAACTGTAAACTATTGGCTAGAATTTTATTGAGAATTTTTCCATCTATATTTACTAGTAAAATTGGTCTGAAGTTCTCCTTTTTAGTTGGGTCTTTTCCTGGTTTTAGTATCAGGGTGATGTTTGCTTCATATAATGTGTTGTGGAAGATTCCCTCCTTCTCAATTTTTTGGAATAATTTCTGCGGTGTGGGTGGATATCATCTCTTCTTTGAAGGTTTGATAGAATTGAGGTGTTAAACCATCTGGACCAGGGCAGTTTTTTGTTGGGAGAATTTTTTATTGTTTCTTTGTTCTCAGTTCTTGAAATTGGTCTGTTCAAGAGATCTATTTCTTCTTGATTAAGTGTAGAGAAAGGGTGCAATTCCAAATATATATCCCTTTCATAAAAATTGTCAATTTCTAGGCATAGAGTTTCTTGCAGTACTCAGAAAT
>CAUYON010102910.1:0-30228 GCA_963573935.1 Arctocebus calabarensis | reverse complement strand
GTCCTACAATAAAAGCATGAAATTAGAAAATTTTTCCCTTTGCTCTAACTGTTCAAATAACTTAATTATGTAATATTTACCCTAATAACTACAGTCATATCAAATAAAAAGCTGAAAAAGAAAACCCTATTAATGTTAGTCCAAAAGGAGTAACAAACTATATTGTTTATATTTAAAGCAGTAGAAAAGTTATAATCACAGCTTACCATTTTCTTCAACTGTCATTGGAATATTAATTTCTAAATATGAGCCAGCTCCTACATTGACATGTATAGCATTTGTTTCCTACCAAAAGAAAAAACTTAATTCATATAAAATATTCATTAAAATTATGCTCTCATCATCTTTATTCTTCAGTTATCACAAAAGAAATATAATTATTGACAATATTAAATAGTTATTAAAAGTTTCTAAGAACAAAAAGCTTCATTTTTTTCAAAAAATACACTGTAACAATTTAGCCAAGTATAAAGGAGAAAATGAACCAGAACATAGCATGAAAATCTATTGTTAATTTCTTTCCATTATTTGGCATTTAATAAAAGTATGATGAAAGGAACATGTACAGAATTATTTAGAGGAGGAAAAGCTTATAGAAATGAATCCAAGTATAGGACTAGTCACCAGAAAAGAGCTCTGGAAAATAATGTTCAAAATTTAAACACTATTTTCTACTATATCATTACAATAATTACCCTATTTTTGGTAAACAGCAAGTCAATTGTAGCGTCTGCAATAATATTCATTCGTAATTCAAAAGCAAGGATCTGTCTTGGTCTCCCAGGCTGTGCAATTTCAGAAACTTTTAGAACTTGATAATCAGGTGGAAAGAAAAACTTCCATAAACAATCTCTGTATAAAGAGGTACAAAAAATATTCACATATCATTGAAACATATCCTCTGATAAGGGACATTCACATATCCTCTGATAAGGGACAAAAATCATTATTTTAACTTTATATGATCATTGCTATCTCATTTGACCATTAGACTATTTTCTCCAATGCTTTACTCTTCTAGAGATCAACGCGTACTTAATAGATACACTATTATCAAATGAAACATAGCTAAGACCTTTGAACTACTCAAATGTATTAACAGCAAGGGATAACTTAACTAGAATCAACAGTCAACCCTGGACAAGTTACTAAACCTTTCTAAGGAAACGTGACCTACTTCCTCTTCTGGAAGAGAGGAGTAACATAACTTATTTCAAACAGTGGTTCCGACAATTAAATGACAGTATACAAAGACTTAGTAGTGAATGGCATGTGGAAGAAATGGCTATTCTTTCTACTATTTTCATAATCATCGTTTTTAACTAATATTATATCAAGAAGCTAAAGAGCAACCAATTTCTAAACAGTGGATAGGAATTTGGAAACTAAGGCTCTAAATTATTTTCCTCCCCTTATCATCTGACCAAGATGAAAGAACACATAAAATTTTGAATTCAGTCTTCCTTGTGAGCCAACATTAGTACTATATAACATTATCCACACATTCAGAGAAGGTGCCAATTTGTTGCTTTTAAATAGGAAGTTAAGTGGAAGGAGTTAACACTGACAGAAAATGCTACTTAGACTAAATAAAACTGTAAAAAAAATAGATGAACAGAACAAAATTTGCAAACTGAGTCTCACAGACGATAACTTGCTATCATTAAATTAAAATGTATGAAAGAAAAATAAAATTCTGCAAATGTTTTGACTTAACATACAAATATATAAAATTAAGAATATTAAGGACAGAAAATCCAATATGATCATTAGATGATCACAGAATACAAGGTGGGTAGATAGCAGGATATAATGGAAAGAGTAGTAGAATTGAAAGGCTGGTTTGAATCCTAGCTCTTAATGTCGTATCTTCGGTACATTGACCAAATTACCTCTGTGCATCACCATTTCCTCACAAGTATAATGAGTTCACTACACCTATCCTAAGTATCTCACTGGGTTACAAGGATCAAGGGAAAGAATATAAATGAAAGCACTTTAAGTGAAAGCAATAAAATGCCAACGTCAGGAGTGTTTGTATTATAATTATCTAAAGATTAAGTTACATTTTAATAGCATTTTTATCTCAACTCTGTCAGGAAAATTCATAAAAAGAATATATCATAAAGAAAAAGCTGAGTAATACATTAATGATTCAGACAATCATGTAAAGTTATTAGAACTAACATCAAAATCTATCAGCTAAAATCATGTTATGATATTCAAATTCCATAAGCTAAAACCATGACATGGTTATGTCAGAGATTTAACATCTTACAATGCTGAGTGAATTATCCAACAACAAGCTGAGATTTCTTCCTATATTTCTTATATCAATAGATGGCCGCTGAGAAAAGTGACCTTTTTACTGCTGATAATGGTTCCTATTTGTGCAGAAACTGAATATGGGGAAAGAGAAAAGGAAATGGCTACATAGATCTTTTGTACATGTAAGTGAGGAGATAAACATTACTTTTATTATTTAACTAAACATGTGAAAAATAAATTTGTTTCCTTTTTTTATAAACTTGAGGTTTTCTTGTTTTGTTTTGTTTTTTAAGTCCAAATTAAGAAATGTATTGCTATTGTCTCCTGGCAAAACAATATAAGGAAGGGAGGCTTTAAAAGAAATTTCTATTTCACACTAACTGCGGTATCATAGCTCTATATAACGACTGTTCTCAAAGTAAATATGACAATATAAGGATTTTAGATTTTATTTTTTGTGTAAATATACCTTAATGTTTTTGTTTTTCTTTTTTTTGTAGAGACAGAGTCTCACTTTATTGCCCTGGGTAGAGTGCCGTGGCGTCACATTGCTCACAGCAACCTCCAGCTCTTGGGCTTAGGCGATTCTCTTGCCTCAACCTCCCTAGTAGCTGGGACTACAGGCGCCCGCCACAGCGCCCGGCTATTTTTTTGTTTTGCAGTTCGGCCGAGGCCGGGTTTGAACCCGCCACCTTCGGTATATGGGGCCGGCGCCCTACTCGCTGAGCCACAGGAGCCGCCCTACCTTAATGTTTTTGAAAAATATATTTTAAAATTAAATATAGTTTAAGAAGAATTATACTTTATTCAATTGCTAAAAATGCAAAACATTTCGTGTCTGTGTTAAAGCATTAATTATTTTCCTCTCAAATATATAACTTTTCAGTTGATCAAAGAAAATAAATTTTTCCTTCAGATTTCTAAATATAGGTAAAATACATGTAAATTTATTACTTAATAAATGTGAAATATCCTACTTTCAATTGCTACGTGTCAAATGTAGTGTGATTTACAGGAAAAATTTACCATAAAAAAAGTCAAAATCTAGTAATATGAAGTGTTTGCTTTCTAACCTGAAATATTAAACTCTATTTACTTTTAAGTTCAATAAATCCAACCCAGAACTTAATGAAGTATCATTTTAGGATAATGTGAGTTTCCAAATAACAAATTTTTTCATCTACCATACAACTGTTAATTAGCTACCTAATGAGGTAGAGATGCCTATATGCTAGGGATACCAAGTTTAATAGAACACACTACTTGAAAGAGTATATAATTATTCAAATAATGCTAGGTAGGTAACATTTTTTAAAACTAAAAAAGTATAAAAAGTCAGTACATCAAGAGTTGGTATCAGCACTTTTGCATTAATCCATCAATGGATCAGTGATAGCAGCTTTAGTGAATGACTTGGCTTGTATTTCCCTATTCAAGAAATCTAGCTCCTAAATACAAAAACTAAACTAACTATAAGCAGTATCTATTTACTTAAAAATTTATATTTTCACATAATTAGTGGTAAATGTCTCTTCTTTTGTTTAAAATTCTTTAATTAGTAGAAAAATATTCATAATATTTTAATGATAAAATACTCTAAAATTAATAAAACTAATAAAAAACTTTTATATATTCTCTGCTATCTCCAGTATAAAGTTCAAACTTCTTAACTACTACAGAACTCTAAACTACCTATAAAACCTATAGGGTAATTCTCTACTGCCCTCATGCATTTTGCAAACTTTCCCCTTTCCTTAATTATTCACCCCTCTCTTCTTTCCCTGGCTAATTCATTCTTATCTTTCAAAACTCAACCCACACATTAACCAACAAAGCCTTCCCCAGTTCTTCTCTCCTCTAATGTTTAACATGAGTTACATTCTGAAAATTTGTATGTTGACATCCTTAGTTCTAGTCCCTAAGAATGACACAATATTTGAAGATGAGGTCTTTTGTAATTGAGTTAAAAATCAGGTCACTATGGGGGGTAATAATCCAATATGACAGGTATCCTTAAAAGAAGGTAAAATTTGGAGGCGGCACCTGTGGCTCACGGAGTAAGGCACTAGCCCTGTATACCAGAGGTGATGAGTTCAAACCTGGCCCCAGCCAGAAACTGTAATAAATAAATGAATATTAAAAAAAGAAGAATAAGAAGATAAAATTTGGGCACAGATGTTCAGGGAAAAGACTTTGTGAAGATACAGGGATCTACAGGCAAGGAGAGAGGACTAAAACATATCCTTCCCTCACAGCTCTCAGAGAAACCAATAAGGCCAACACCTAGATGTCTAAAGTCTAGACTCCAGAACTGTGAGAAAATAAATTTCTGTTGTTTAAGCCATGTCCTCTCTGGTACCTTTTTACAGTAGCCCTAGCAAACTAGTATAATACTTTAATAAGTTTTCATAATGCCCTTTACTTGCTTTTATTATCGCACATAGTAACACTCTTATTTTTTTTTCCCACCCTATATAACTATGTCTTTTGTTTCTGAATTTCCAGAGTCCCAGCAATCCCTGGCATATAGTAGGGGATCAATAAAAATATCATTGTTGACTAAATATAAAAATAAAAAAAATAACCAATAAATATGCTGCTCATTCACCATCTTTTTTAATGAATTAGCTCCTCCTTTGGAGCAAACTTTGCAATTTCTCCACAAACAAATTATTATTTGAATCAGTGTTTAGTGATATCTTACTCTACCATAATAGAATCTATAAAAAATATTAAGCTAGTTGTTGTTAATAAAAATTATAGCACTATCTGAATACATTTGAAGGATTTACTTGAAATATAATTTATTCAATTACCTCTGCCTATCAGCCCATGGTCCATAATTAAAATCTGTTCCTTTACCACAAACTATATCTAGTCCCCAACATGGAGGCAAGTCTTGTAATTTGCAATCTTCACTGCTCATTTCTTCTTCAATATTTTCTTCTGTTTCTTCTGGAACAAGTCCTATATTCCAGTACATACAATACGAAAGGCAGTTAGTCTACCATTAAAAAGTTAAATCTAAAATTTTTTGTTCCCAGGAAACCTTTACACTCTTAAAAGTTACTGAGAGGTTGTTGCAAGAGGTTGTTTTTAGATCTATCTTACAAAATTTACTGTGTTTAAAAAAATTCAACAATTTTAAAAATTATTCTTTATTTTTAAAATAAACTCACTATATGTTCAATGGTGGGATCACACCTATATATTGGATCTATTAGTATAGAGTATAACTATCTTAACACAATAATTAAGTAAATGAGATGAGGTATAAATTAAGAATAATTTTAATATATACCATATAAAATCAGCACATTGTACCTCATAAATGCATTAATGTATACATGATCTATGTGTTTATGATTTAATAAAATAAAACAAAATATTTAATAAAATATAATGAAAATTTAAAATAATTCTCTCAATTATTCATTAAAATTAAATATTAATTCCTTCTGAATAATTATATTTTTTAAAACAAAATAATTTAATAAGAAATGTTGGTATTAGTTTTATTTTGGCAAATCTCTTTAACATCTAGCTTAATAGAAAACAAGTGGATTGCCATAGCACATTTTGCATTTTTAAAGGATTTAGTGAAAATCTGGCTTTATATAGATAGGTCGGGGAAGAATATTTTAATAGTTTTTTTCAGATTATTTGGATATTCTTCTGTGATACTACACCAAAATTCAACAAGTGATAGTTTCTTCAGTCATGTACAAAGTGAAACCTGAAACCAAATCATTGAACTTTTCATATCTGTTATGCTACTGGTCTCTATTACGTTTTGAATAAATCTTTATCCATGTATGACTGTATAACATCGTGCATTGGTTATGTGAAAAATACTAGTTCACTGAGTTACATAGACTTCTTCCAAATGTTGATCAATTTCATCATTGTACATTTTAAAAATTATACTCATTATTACTATTAATAATTAAAGCTGTTAATTATTGGGATGCTGTCAAGCTCACGGTGATAGACACAAATTTTCCAAAATTCTAATTTTCACATGAAAGCTCAGAACTGTAGTCTTCTCTAATTACTCTTTCAAGTAAAACTGCTAACCCATGAAAAAAAGCAAATAGTTCAGCTTATAATTCAATCTTACAAGTGCTTTTCCTCAAGACACCAGAATTCTTTGTATGTAGCAGAAGTACTATATGTGTACTTCTTATTTTGTCACACCAAATATTAAAGACACTTTACTCGAGGGTCAATATATTTGATAAAATTAATAAGTTTTACATGATACTGGCATTTTTTGTTTTACTGTGAATGTGTAGCAGTGAAAAATACAAAGACTACTACTATAGTTAGGAACCACTGCCTTGACTCGTGTTAAAGCACCAGGAGTTTTTTCCATCATTGCTTTCCCACCATCAGTACAAACATCAACATGGTGAAAAGACAAAAACCATCTTATTTTCACTTTCAAAATGCTTTGGTTTGCAAATTCCCTGAAAAGTACAAAAAGATCAGAAGTATGAGAAAACAGCAAAAAAATCAATGTCTAGATACTTTAATAAAATTGAAGCCACCTTTCAAGCATTATAACTAGCTGAATTTCAATCTCTAAAATTTAAGCCTCAAAACTAACATACTGTAATTTTTTTTTTGTCTGAGCTAAGACGGACTATGTTAACTATTGGCACATTATGTCATTATGTAAAGGTTTTCACTCATAGTCATTTGCATTCTGAATTTCTGAGGTATATCTTTAAAAATAGAACTAACGTATTATTCTCTTTTAGTCTAAAATACTGAAGTAATATTCAGGTTTTGAGAAATGACACAGGTATTTCAGGTAGACACTTCTCATATCCACATTTAATATATACTGATACTTATTCATATTCTATAATTAGATATCAGCAATACATAAAATAAACAGAATTACAGCCATAAAACATTCAATACTACACTACCTGGCTCATCCATGTAGTAGTAGATGTCAACATCATTTGACTGCATTACCACAAAACCGTCTCCCATTAATCGCGGTGGTCTATAAGAAAGTGAGGAGAAAGCAAACTAAACATCTCCAGAATATAAAATGTCCCATATTCGAGTTAATAGTAAAATAGGTGAAAACAAAAAGAAAAACAAAACTAAAGAGAGCATGTCATACGCAACATCTTGAAAAGGGAAAAACATCTTTCGTATAACCAATCATCCTAACAAATTATTTCTAGTGATATTCTACATTAGACTAAATAACAAAATTATACCAAAAATTGATCATTAAATTAGTTCAAAAAGAAATTTTGGTTTATATTTTTCATTTTCAGTTCTAAATGAGATAAATCAATTTAAAACAATGTTTAAGTACAATATAGCAATAATCATTGGCATAGAAGAATCATATTCGGTATTTACAACAAAATTGCAATTAAAATTCAGCCATTTTATATATGTAACACTTAAAAACTAAATAATAACACTTTACTTATCTGTATAATAAAACATAGTCATTCATAAATATTAAATAAGAAAAGTGCTGTCATTTTTTATCTTTACTTTATAACCTACTCTTTGGAAGAATATTTAGTTAATCACCTTGAAACAAATTTAAAGCAAACACCTTGAACTCTTAACTCTGGAATGAATGATTTTTCTGCTATCAATTAATTTCCCATAGATATTGATCTTTATTTACTTTGACAACTTTTCTCTCTGTCATACACAACAGTATCTTCTTCCACATCAAAATTAACTTCTAAAACATTAGATACACGAACGCAGTAACTTTTTAAATTATGTATTAAATCAAAAAGATTAACATTTAATCTCATTTAATCTTCTAGACTTACTTTTCAAAAATGAAAAATAATAATTTAAAATATTTTTACCCAAAATATTAATAGCAAGATACTTTTTCATCTTATTCTCTAGTAATTTTCCAAAAATTCCTTATTTGGTATCCTACCTACCTTTACCCATAAATGAAGAATTATGTGCACAGTCCACAATCTAGAAGATGCTTACCCAAGTCCATAAGCTTAAAGAGTGAGGCCAGTAGACCCTCAGCCACCACGGTCCTCAAGAAGAAAAACTATCATTCTAGCCAACCGACGGAATAAAAAATAACAAGCCAACAAAGAAAAAGAAGAACTAAAAAGGAATAATCATACTTCTCATAACCTCATAAGGCTTCACATTATATACACACAAAGATAAAAGTTGACATATACTGTAAACTCCCATAGGAAAACTTATATTACACAAATTCAACCACAAAGTCTCCTTCACAAAGAAAAAAAAAGACAAACATCACAGAGTGATCATCTTGCTTATGAATGTATGTCCTGATGTTGAACGGGAGGTATGACTCTGCTATTCCCTCAGGGCCTCAGTCTACTGCTGTGTGAGCATCCCACCACATGGAGGTACGGTCCAGGAGGAAAAAGAAAAACTGCAAAGCTAAATAGCTGACAGTTTGGGACCTGAAATGACAAGTCGGTCTTAACTTTGATTCAATTTTCAACTTTAATTAACTCAAAGTGGTACTATACTATAATGAATAGATTCAATTTACTATTTCTATGCCTTTTGGAAACAAAATCCCACCGGTAATGTGTTGTATCATCTAAGATACAAACATTCAGAGCCTAATTGCTCAAAATAAATTTCCAAAACAAAAGGAGAAGAAAATAGAAAAATTACAGTTACACTCAGACAGAAAAATAGTTTAATCACTGGATAGCACATCCATTTATTTATACTGTAAAACAGGACTACATACACTGTTACCCTCTTTAATAGATATGAGACATATACCTAATGATGGCACAGCTTGTAGCAAAGAAATTGAAAGGATGATAAAGACCTGACATTCACATTAACTATAAAGAATTTATTATTTTACAAAAGTTTCTTACTCATCATTTTGAAGACCAACATATCTTGGACTAGGAACAAGCATGACTCGAACATTTTCAAGCTTTCCTTTCACAATATGCATGAATTGGTCAAGATGACTTGAAGGTGGTTTAGTAGTGTAAGTTAAGAAAGCATCATCAAAGTTGATACACAGTGTTTGAGGTTGGTAATGATTCCCAAAAGCTAAACGTCCCTAAAAAGACAGATAAAAGAGTTATTATACCATGCTATTCTGGTCGCATTTTTTTCCTAAGCAGACACAGTAACAAATATTTTCAAGCAACAACAAGTAAATGATTCTACTTTAGCACTACATGTTACTTGAATTATTCTGCTAGCCAATTTTGACCAGAATTTAAAGAAATTTAAAGTACTCTCAGAAATTTTAAACATTCTGAATAAAAAGACTTTTAGGGCTTGTTCCCCGTTGCTCAGCGGTTAGGGCAAGCCCAAGCCCAGCCCAAGCCTAGTAAACAACAATGACAACAACAACAAAAAATAGCTGGGCATTGTGGCAGGCACCTGTAGTCCCAGCTACTTGGGAGGCTGAGACAAGAGAAGCTCTTAAGTCTAAGACTTTGAGGTTGCTGTGAGCTGTGACACGACAGCACTCTACTGAGAGCGACAGAGTGAGATTCTGTCTCAAAAAAAAAAATAAAAATAAAAATAAAAAACCTTTAAGGTCTAATAAATCTGCCCTATATAGTACTGATGTTAAAATAATTCTTTTCTTACTTGAAAATTATATTTACAAATATTAAAAGTTCTACATTAGTAAATCATCAAACCTTCCAAATTGTAATATAATTTACTTACTGTGCTCACATTGACCTTTATGACTGGAATAAGTGATCTCCATGAAGATGTGGGGTCTTGAGATTCTGTTTTTACTTTAACTCTGACAAGAAAGAATAAAACTGACATGAATATAAAAATTAACTTAAACACCTGGGGACACAGTTTACTTCCTCATATTACACCATATTAATACCAGCTATACCTTTCCAAATATTATCTAGTGACTACTCCAGTAAATAAAACAATGATCATCTGAGAGAATACTAGTATTCCTTAAAATGCCTTTTGCAATGTACTCTATCTATATTTTTAGATGGACAAGCTATAATAACAAAACTTTGGTTTTAGAATGACAAGCTTTAATAATAAAACCATAAAAGTATAATATGCTGCCATTACATCTACCAGCATGCCCACTACTCCAATCCACACTAGTCTATGAAGTACCTTAGGACAGAACAGTTGTCATGTCCTAGTATTCCCCAGTACCTCAGCTTAGTGCCTGGCATATAAGAAGTACCCATTAAATATTTACTTGACAAATTAATGTCCGCATCATCTACTTAAAAAACAATCATTTTTTCTGGGTGAGGGGGAGGAGGTTGGAATTGACATAAAAGATTGAAGTAAAAGATGAAGACATTTTGAATGGCATGGTAATTTGAATGTTAGCCATAAAACCTATATTTCTTAAATTTGAAATTTTATTCAAGAGGTTCTTTGTAAAACTGTATAATTTTTAAATATCAAAACAATTGTTTATTTTAATGACTTCTTCTAGTTTTGGAGTTGGGAGGAGTTGCAGTTTTTGGCCAGGGCAGAGTTTGAACCCGCCACCTTCAGTATATAGGGCTGGCGCCCTACTCCTTGAGCCACAGGCACCGCCCGACTTATTCTAGTATTTTAACTACAGATTCGTCTTTCATTTATATTTTCTCTTTAATGTAGCTAATAATTATTAAATTTTCAATTTGGCAGAAAAAGTATAAATCATTCCATTTAATAATGAATTTTTAATTTAGATATGGCTTATTAATTTTCTAAGATTTACAATATAATATATATGGATTCTTATACCCTTTCTCAACATTATTTAATTTTTCCTTGATAGTTCATTACTTCAATGTAGTTCTTTATCAACATCCTCTTCAACCTCTGCTTGCTTCCTTTGCCTCAAACCCTCCACCAATCAATATGATCAGGCTTACCCTCACCTTAACAAACACATGCATGAAGAACAAACCACTTCCTTGATGTACTAACCAGGGGTGCCCAACCTGTGGCCCCATGCTGATTATGTGATTTTTTTTTTTTTTTTTTGGTTATCTGTAGTGTCTAATATGTCTGTACTTTTTTTTTTTTTTTTTGCTAATAATTTTTCGTTAGTGTTTGTGTATTTAATGTGTGGCTTTAGAACAAATCTTATTCTTCCAGTGTGCAGCAGAGGAAAAAAAAAGGTTGTTTGTTTGTATATTTATTATGTAGCCCCATGTGTGTTACAGTTTAGTGTAGGCTGACATTTTCCTAAGGATCTGCTGGCAACAAGTCAGGATTCCTTTGCCTCCTGTACTGAACACAGTACCTGTGGGACATGGCCAGGGGGTCAGGAATGTTCAGCAGCTTAGAAATACATCTATGGGTCACATTCTGGAGAAGGCTCAAAGGTTGAAATCCTTTAAGGGTTAAGATACAGATTAGCAAAATAGAACAGGGAAGCTAAAATTTAATCCCCCTCCCCATTGTAACTATTTCTTTGTTACTTTATAATCTTGTGATGATCTCTTTTGTCTTTCTTTCCATTGCTTCAATTCAATGACATTGCAAAACTTCTTAGTTTCTATCTGTAATTAACTTTGTATGTTCTGTATGTCTTGAACTTATGGATTTTTCTTGGTTCAATAAAAGATCCTTGAGGTTTTTTGTTCTTGGCAGCACTTCCTTGCTACCACTTAGCATGTGAAGTGGCTTGCTTCTCCAAGCCTCATCTGTTATTTCTTTGAAAATAATTAAGTGTAAGAGTTTACTTTTTGCCTTTCATTCCTAGGAACGGAACGACAATAGCCCCAAACTCTTATTCTTCCAGTGTCCAGTAGAGGAAAAAAAAGGTTTGACACCCCTGTTAGAGTAAACATTTCAATTTCATTTACCTGTAAATCATGAGGCTAAGGGAAGTGAGAAAGGGAATTTAATCTATGATCCACCATTTCCTCAGCACTGACTCATTCCTAAGTCATTTTATTTAAGCATTCTTCAGAACCCTACCACTCTACAAAAAAGTGCTCTCCAAGATTCCCCTAATAGTCAAATCTAATTACCTTATGATTTGTTTTTCTCTGCTTCCTACAGTAAAGAACATTACTTTATCACTACCTTTTCAAAACTTTTTGTTTTTGTAATAGTCATTCTTTTATCTTTCTATCTGCCCATTCTTTCTTGCACTGTCAACCATGTATGTGATATATGCCATACTGTATCATTATTTTGCGGGCAAATAAAACATATTATTTTCCTTTTTTGTCTCCTACAAAGTTTTTTTTATAATTAATTTACTTTTTATCCAATATATTTAAAGAGTACAAAACAATGTTTTGATATACATAATACAATGATTACTGCAGTCAAGCAAATTAACATATCACTTTCCATTGTTAATTATTTTTTGGATTTGGTGGTAAGTGCACCTTGCACCTGAAATCTACTGTTTTAGCAAACTATCTTTATTAAATGCAATACAATCCTCCCTTATCTTCAGTCTCACTTTTCACAGTTTCCGTTAACCCACCATCAGGGAAGGGAGTTGGGTGCGATCACTGTATGGGCACTGGGTAGTGGGGTTGGCACACCTTTTGTGTATTGACAGAACCACAAGATGAACCCACCCTAAAAAAATCAAATATTTTGACATGGTTGCTTATCTCCCCACATTAACCTGAAATAAATTTACTTGAGAAAAAAATCAATTGCCCACAATCAACTGCAGTCCAAAATATTAAATAAAAAAATTGAGAATAAATAATTCAAGTGCTTCGAACACACAATATTTTGAGTATCGTGATGAAATCTCACACCACCCTACTCCATACCATCCAGGACATGAATCATCCACTTGATTCATGATATCATTCACACAGTGTACACCACCACTAATTAGTCACCTTAGCAACCATCTCAGTTATGCGATTAACCGTCAGGGTATCATTCTATTTTATTATTTCTTATTGTTAATCTCTTTCTATGCCTAATTTATAAACTAAACTTCATCATAGTATGTCTGCATAAGAAAAAACATAGCATATATATGGTCTAGTTAATAGCTTTCATTTCAGGCATCCCCTGGGGGTCTTGGAACATATCCTCTGCAAATAAGGGGGGCTACATATAATTAGTCTCCCTGCTATACTTTGGATCTTTAGACTTATTAATCCCCTATAACTGCAGATTTTTACCTTTGACCTACATCTTCCCATAATGCATCATTTTTTAGGTATGAAATAGTAATCAAGGTGAGAATAGTTATTTAAACTTTGGTAAATCCTTGGTGAATGTTATCTAACCATTAAAAATATAGTGATAACACTGCTAAACATGTCAAAACTCTATGAGTAAAATGCATGGATCCAGTATTACTACAATTTCATGAAGACATTACAAAAAAGATAACTTCCAATTCCATACCTAAATTTTTGATCACTTTTTTCCTGAGAGCTTCACATCTTTAACTGACAGCAGAATACTTTCATTTGGGTATCTTTTATTCACTCTAAATTTTCTCCAATCTCTAAAACTCTTTACTTTCAGAAAAGTTTCCCTTTAGCCTTACTGTAATCTATTTTGTTTATCCTTTCTCCACTCAACTACTATAGGTAATTTCTATCAGTAAATTCACCTTCTTCATGGTATCTTACAGTTTCCTTTCCATTTCTTTCTCAACTCCCTGGGCCACCAGCACTGTATCTCAACAAACTGCCTTCAGCTCTTTCTCATTTATTCTACACCAGGAGTCAGCAAACATTTTCTGTAAAGGACCAGTCAGCACATATTTTAGGCTTTGATGGCAATATGGTCTCTATCTCAACTGTTCAACTTTTCCACAATAGTACAAAAGTAGCCACAGACAATATATAAATAAATGGGTGAGGCTATATCTCAATAAAACTTTTATTTACAAAATAGGCGATGGATTAGATTTGGTCTGTAAGTCAAAATCTGCTGACCCTGCTATAGAATATTTTTGAAAGTCAGGAAGATATTTATATACAAATAAAGATTATAAAGACATACTGCTGCATAACAAGCAAATATGCTTGTTGGCTCCAAACCAATGTGTAGAAGCATGTAAAACAAAATCTTATATTTGTTTATGCACTTTAAATATGTATATATATGTGTATATTTATGCACATGTATTCAAAAGATAAAAACAAGATTGCTAACAATAATTACTAATAGAGAGGGAAATGGGACTAAAAACTGGGAGAGTAGAATAGGACATTTTTTAGAACAGATATTCTATATTATTTGAATTAGCAAAAGAATTATGTACTTTATTTAGAATACAATATCTGGCAGGGAGCAGTGGCTCAAGCCTGTAATCCTACCACTCTGGAGCTTAGGAGTCAAGCCCAGCCTGCACAAGAGTGAGACCCTGTCTCTACTAAAAATAGAAAAAACTAGTCAGGTATCATGGCCTGTAGTTCCAGCTACTCAGGAGACTGAGACAAAATAATCACTTAAGTCCAGAAGTTTGAAGTTAATGTCAGCTATGATGACGCCCTAGCACTCTTTCCAAGGTGACAAAGTGTACTCTTTCTCAACAAAAACCACAAAAAACACTATTTTTCTATAAACTTTTTATAAAGAATATAATGATTTCTATAACTAAAAGTTTTAATTAATTTACAAATAAAGATTAGGCTGCATTCAGGTGAACAGTT
Source organism: Arctocebus calabarensis (assembly GCA_963573935.1). Taxonomy (NCBI): domain Eukaryota; kingdom Metazoa; phylum Chordata; class Mammalia; order Primates; family Lorisidae; genus Arctocebus; species Arctocebus calabarensis. The sequence goes on along the minus strand of CAUYON010102910.1, from coordinate 15,337 downwards.
TCAATGATAATCTAAGAAAGGCCAATGTTTAAATGCTACAGATTAATAAAATTAAAACATGACATAAAACCTTTCAATTTTAGACTGGGTTCTTGTTCTTCCATTTTCCCGTGTTTTATCATCCTCTTTCTTGGGTGGGATTATTGTTGGCTCCAAACCAAACAATTCTTGAAGGCGTCCATAAAGATCTGAACGATTATACACGTGAAATTCAAAGTCATTGACTGTGATGTATAACCTGGTTTCCGCCTTTGGATCTATAGACACACCAATTATAAACAAAATTTTTAGTCAACTTTTTAAGAACTTTAGTCAAAGTCTTTAGTTGAAACTTTTCCCACAGTTTTATAATTCAAATGATTTATTTTAAAAGAATTCTATGATATAGATAAGTATAGTAAATACAAAACACTGTCAAAAGAAAAAAAGTCGAAGTCACTTATATTTTTAGCATAATAAAAACAAACTGAATTTCTATATTCGTTATATACCAACAAAATTTAAAGATTTTCATGCTATGACTAGTAAAGTGCCATGTACAGAATAAAAGTAAAACTTTATTATAATCACAATTTTATGTGATTTTATTTATAAAATATGCATATTACAATATTTAAGTATGATATATTTAAAAATCACACTAGCATTTGTGCTTCTATACCATAGAAACTAGAAGTTTTCATAAACACATTTTGTTTAAAATGACATACTACTACAAAGTATTTATGAGCTGCAGACTTCAAACAATCTTCTCAAATAAAAAACATTACCTTATTTATAAAGATCAACAGTAATTAATGACATCATCTATAAGTGATGGATGAGGCACTTGTTTCTACTGAGAAAATAACCTAAAACAGTGCATCACATGTTAACCAGGGTCTCAGAGGAAAAGTACCAAAGCAAATGCTTTCTTTTCTTACCAAATGAAATCATACATGTGTTTTCTAAGACCTTTCTTTTTAACCTTTATGCATTTTTATCTCTATTAAACAAATTTAATTGAAAACTAATTAAAATTAGATATGACCAGTTAGGAAAGTTTAATTTTTAAAAACAAGTGAAGAAAATTATCATTAACTTTCATTTAATAACAAGTTAACTGGAGTAAGATGGTATCTCATCGTGGTTTTAACATGCATTTTCTCTCATGGTTAGTGGTAATAAGCATTTTTTCATGTTTGTTGGTCATCTTCTCAAAGATGTTCATATCCTTTTTAATGGATTGTTTGCTTTTTTCCTTATCCAGTTTGATTTTTTCTAGATTTTAGATATTAGTCCTTTTGTCAGATACATAGTTTGCAAATATCTTATGCTATTCTGTAGGTTTTCTATTTATTCTGTTATTTCTTTTGTTGTGCAGGAGTCTTTTAGTTTAATCTGTTTATTTTTCTTTTTGTTACCTTTGCTTTTAGGGTCTTATAAATTTTTTAAAAACCTAACTAAAATCATTTCATTCCTCTCTGTTCTCAAATTTTCCATTGGTTTCCCAATTCTCTCATAATAATACCAAAGTCTTTTAAGTGACCTAAGAAATCCTACAGGATCTGCACTGCTACTGCCTTAGGTCTGTTTTCTGTCTTCTACTCTCCTCCAAGTAAATGGCCTGTTGGTGTCAGTAATGAAAACAGGAACAAAACAACCATAAGAATATGGCCCACCCGCCATGTTCACAATAGCTCATTTCCTTACTTCCTTGATGTTTCTAACTATCCTCTAACCCAGTGGTTCTCAACCTTCCTAATGACGCAACCCTTTAATACAGTTTCTCAGGTTGTGGAGACCCCAACTATAAAATTATTTTCCCTGCTTTTTTTTTTTAATCATGAATATTGTTTTTAGCATTTTATTCATGGAGGACAAATGGCTTGGCATGATCCGGAAGAATCCAGAGGAGCTGGCCAGTGTGGGTGGAGAGAGAGGACTTTTGGGGCAGCAAGGAACAACTAAACCAGGGCAGGAACTGGATGGGCATGCAGGGGCGGGGCGAGGGAAAGCTTGGCCAGGCCAGGTCCCAGAGAACTGCCTCATCTCCCTGGCCAGGGTCCAGGGAAGCTCTAAATGGAGTTCAGAGGGGCTGGGCTGTCATGGCAGGGGAGTGGGAGAGTTGAGGCTGGTCAGCTGGCAGGGTCTTGAAGGCTAAAGTGAGGAATCAGTTTCTAGTTCAGGATGCTAGGGAGCCATAGCAGGATTCCCTATTTGGTCCCCAGATGTCATCGTAGATCCCACAGAGGCTGAGCCCACTGAGCCGGACCCCAGTCTCTCCCTATCTGCCATCAGCCTCCTCGTGGATGGAATTCTGGGGGCCATGGCCTTGATTGGGGGCATGGGCTTCACCATCATCCACAGCCAAAGGTACCTCCTGCTCTCCCCTCACCTCTGTCCACAGGTGATGCCCACTCTGCCCCCACAAGGCACAGAGCTGTCGCTACATGGAGACAGAGACCAACCAGCAACCCCATCAGAGAGGGCCTCTCTTCCATGTCACCTCTAATTATCTATCAGGGTAACCCAATCTTGCTCACAAAAATAATTTTATGGTTGGGGGTCACCACAACATGAGAAACTGCTGTGGCATTAGGAATGTTGAGAACCACTGCTCTAACCTTTCCTGACTTCCACTTGTAAAACAGTACCCTCCCCTGTAAACCAGCAGTCTCCATTTTCCTGACCCTGCCTTTATTTTTAGGTACTTATTTGCTTTTTTTTTTTGAGACAGAGCCTCAAGCTGTCACCCTGGATAGAGTGCCGTCGCATCACAGCTCACAGCAACCTCCAATTCCCAGGCTCAAGCGAGTCTCTTGCTTCAGCCTCCCAAGTAGCTGGGACTACAGGCACCTGCCACAACGTCCGGCCATTTTTTGGTTGCAGCCGTCATTGTTTGGCAGGCCCAGGCTGGATTCGAACCCGCCAGCTCAGGTGTACGTGGCTGGTGCCTTAGCCTGCTGAGCCACAGGTGCCGAGCCTATTTATTTGCTTTTTAACTGAATCCCCTCAACTTGAATGAAGCTCTGTGAGGGACAGAACTTGATTTTATTCACCGCTGTATTCCTGGTGCCTAGAACAAGACTTAGTACAGAGAGGAGTCTATTTGCATAAGAGAGTAACAGAGTATCTTCTATTGGTTGTATTCCTAAGTAAAACAATATATCTACAATAGATCTTAGACTACTTGAAACTGCAACATATGGAAGCATGATAAATGCAAAGTAGAATATTTTTCTATTCCCAGAGAGATTTATACAAGTAGAAATTACTTTATAATTCTTCCAGGTCATAAACAACTCAATCGAAATGTACCTCAAAACATATTTAGATAATTTGTTTTCAGATTTACTTATGGAACAGTTTATTAATGATCTTAAAATACAAATGGCCTGCATTCGTCCAATAAGACTATGCCACATAGACGGACAGGTGAGTTGCAGAAGCAAAAATGTGAAAAATGAAGAACCTGGACTTGCCCCTAATTGGACCAGTAGTGATGAATAAACAAATGGTGACTATATAAAAATGAAAACAGGGTTACTCTCAAAGTCATCATTAAGTTGCTGGACATGCACAATAGAGTCTCTTCTTTCAATGTAACAGATATGATAATAAGGCTATATTAATTTACTAAGGACACAAAGGCATAAAGAGAAAGGTATTAGGCTCTGAATGTATTTTGACCACACTATAAACATTAAATACCTAATACTACAACACAACGAAACCCCTTCAACATTCCCTATCCTATTTCCTGGCTTATTTTTTTTTTTTTTTGGCATTATTATTTATTGTCACTTCTCCCATCAGAATGTAAACATTACAGAAGAGTTTTTCCTATTATATTCACTAGTATATCTTTGATTCCTAAAATAGCACCTAGTATGTAGGAGATGTTCAATAAATATTTGTTAATTCATTAAATGAAAATAATAAATAGGTTTTTTAAACTTTAAGTAAGATTGAACAAAATAACTAGACTACTCTTTTCCTTCCAAAAATCACTTTAGGAAACTACTGAACAAATAGAAAGTCTATGAGCATTTAAAATCACCTTTGGTCTCATATGTTAAAAGGGAAGCATTATCTGAGTTCATATTCCATTTTTATTTGTTCTATTTATTTCACCTGCATTAATAATATCCCAGCCTGAGAGGTATATGATTAAACAGTAAATCAGATCCCCTAGCCTTGTTGATTTCCAAGCTTCCAGGGCTCTATTTCTTTCAGGGTCTCTGCCTAAGATCTTTTCTATCAATATTCCCAGCCTTGTGCCACACCCAGGAGTATTCTATATGGCAATATTCTTTCCACCCCCCCAACCCAATATATACAAATAAATGCAAAGAGACAAGATACCTAAAAGCACACCCATAGAGACAGAGAAAGAGGGAAAAGCATACATATACAGAGGTATACATGCACACACAGAATAGAAAGCACACATATACTCATGTACACAGACACAGTCACAAAGGCAAACACACATGTATGCACACAAGTACTAGCACACTCATAGCAGCACCTCCATACACATATATACATACAAAGAGCCTACATGCAAAGTACCACACATGCAGACAGGGACACCATCCCAAATCAACAGGGGTATATCCCCAACAGGGTGACCATCCCCTGACAGACAAACAAGTATGCCTCCAAAACACAGATAGGCATGTCTTCCAAAGACATGTACCTCCCATATACAGACATGCACACATGTACATACACACATATACCACACACCTTCTTTGAAAAAAATAAGTAAGTTGAGCACTGGTCAATAGAAGTAAATAAACAATAGAAAAGATACTGGGATCCCTATGCCATTATTTATTAATGCCATGACTTAAGGCAAGTATTTTAACCACTCTGAGGCTCATTTTTTTCAACTGTAAAATGAACATACCTGTACCTACCTGGAATATTGCTATACCCAATAAATACTAGTTTCCTTCTCTTTGCAGGTCAAATTCTCACTAGTTACAAAAATTATGTACTCCCTTTCAAGTTATACTTCTTAGATAATCTTTCATTTCAGAATGTGATATAACGTTTGGAATAAAAGAAACTCACCTCTATTAAACTCTTGCTATGTGCAAGGCACTTTTCTAGGCACGGTATTCACATAATTTCATTTAATCCTTAACAACACTTAATTACTCTATCCTTGAAATTAGACATCTTCCCACTCCTCTATCTGACATGGTAGCATTCACATAATGGAATATAAAATATCCAACTCATAAAAACCATAGCCAGGTGTGGTGGTGAGCACCTGCAGTGCCAACTACTCTGAAGGCTGAGGCAGGAGGATCAACTAAACCCAGAAAATCAAGGCCAACCTGGGCAAAATAGTGAGAACCACATCTTTAAAATTAAAATGTTTTTTAAAATTATGGATACAAAAGAATAAAAAACATAAATGAATGCTGTCAATCTCCCCAAGTCTCCTAAGCAAATAGCTAATTGAGACTCCTTATTTTCCAAAGAGATATTAGGAAAAAGACTTATTAAATTTTACAATTGGAACACATGCTACAAATGTAGCATGTAGCAAAAAAGGAAAGATGTAGCAAGTGCTGCCAAGGCTTGATAATACTTCAAATACTTAGTACATAGACAAAATAGTATTAACCTTTTGAAAACTGTGCATGGACTTCTATTTCTTTAACACACAAGATCTTGATGTAACAACTTTTAAAGTACTAGATTAGGCTAAAACTTCTAAGAGATAAAGAATAAGAAAGAGACATGTTTTACCATCATGTTTTCACTTCTTAGTCTAAGAATTTCTTCTAATAAGCAGAAATACCTATTCTGATCCAAAAACACTACGATATCGTCACATGTTAATAGGCAATCTGGTTCTGCGATTTAATTATTTCCCAAAAGAAATGTCTTAAAGCTATCCTAAAAAACATATAAAGATTTCTGATATACAGAAATTTCTGATTCATTGGCCTTTACCCAACAACCATCTATAAAAAAACGACTAATTTCATAACCCAAGGAATATTTACAAAAATTCTACGACACGCTCCTGTAGCTCGTGGGTGGGGTATTGGCCACATACACCAAGGCTCATGGGTTCAAACCCATCCTGGGTCAGCTAAAGCAATAATGACAATTGCAACAAAAAAATAGCCAGGCGCTGTGGCAGTCACCTACGTAGTCCCAGCTACTTGGGAGGCTGAGGCAAAAGAATTGCTTAAGCCTAAAGAGTTTGAGGTTGCTGTGAGCTGTGACATCAGGCACTCTACTGAGGGTGACATAGTAAGACTCTGTCTCAAAAAAAAAAAAAAACATAGCACAAACAAATTAGCTATGCTCTGGTTTCCCCCACTTTTCCCCCACCCTTGCCTCAAAGGACTATACTAGACAACTGACAAATCTACACTTATAATTTCCCTGGTTAAAATTATCCCAATTAAGCTCTATGGCACAGAATTTGGGTATCTGAATACCCCCTTTTTCTCCTAACAGAGAAATTCTAAAACTTCCGAACAAAAATCTTGGCCCTTGGTTCATCATTTGCAAAATGAGGAGTTTTAAAAGAATTAGTTATTTCCAAATTGATCAGGGGTTTTGAGAAAATCAACTGTTTCCAAACTCTGTCCCTTAGAATGCTGGGTAAACAGCATAGGGTAGGGAGTGTTAGCTCAAATGGGCCTCCTCTGCTTCACAATCTCACCATCCCCTATAGCTTAGTCTCTTTTCATGAATTGCCAGAACACTGAAAATAATTTAGAATAAAAATTCCAATATAAATATACAAAAGAGATATTTTTCTTTTAAATCATAAACCAGCTACATAAATAATAAGAATTTTTGTTTCAGCTCCAATGTAATCTTGTTAACAGTTTATGTTAAAAAAAAAAAAGAAAGAAAGAAAAACAGCAAATCATCTAATAAATAAACTGCAAAATTAATAGAAGCTTGACACGTAGGGGAAAATACACCCCTAAATCTCCAAAAAAAAAAACTAGATAAGACTTCACAAATGAAATCAGACTTAGAAATACTGGGCTTGCTCAAAGTTGCATGCCAGGACTGAACTCAAAATGACTCAGTTCTCAGGTATAACTTTTAGCTATATTGTAAGATATCTTTATTGAATGTCAACTTTAAGGTTTACAGCCAAATAAAATATTAAAAAGCGTCAAGAATATTTTCTCCACAAAATTTTAACATTGGATAATAGTGCAGGAATATAACTAAAATTTATAATTTATTCATATTTACATAAAGGCAAAACCTAAAAAGATTTTCAATGCATTAACATATTTATTGTCTAAAGAACAATTCTTTCCCTTGGTAATGCTTATAGTAACTATTAAGAGGTAAAAATACTGGTTTAACAACTAATATTCAAAAGTCTAAAACTAGAAACTGTTAATAACATACTACACAGAAGAGAAAGTGCAAAAGGCCTATTTCAAACTCCCTCAGAATATTTTACTATAATACAAAACTTAGCCTCTGCTCAAACTTACCTAATGAATAATCCTAGCTGTTACAATACTTTTTCCAAATATGAAATCTGTTATTTTAATTTCTAATCATTCTAATTTCATTAATCCTACAGACATCAAATATGAAAGCATTCAATGAGCCAGTCTCTTTAAGGAAGAGTATAACATCTATAAGAAGAGAAAAGCTATGTGGGATAAGGGAATGATAGCAAAAAGAAAAAACACTAAATAATAGATGGGAATCCATAAAGAAAAATGATTTTCAACCAAGCAGTGATAAAATCACAGTTTTATAATCTCCAGAGCTTTTAAAAATATCTATTATAAAATGTAAAACATTTAAATATCCATTAAGTGAAAATTCTCATTATATGATTGAACATCTAAAAACAAGAAAAAATGAAAACTCACCATGTTGTTTCTGCTTTGGGTTATACATTTTCCACCATCGAAAAATGATAAATCCATCTTGAATTCTAAACCAGGTAGATGACAAAATGAGAACTTAAGTAACAATATACTTAACTCATTTCAGTTATTATATGCATAAAATGATCAAAAGGACACTAACAAACACAAACATATCTTTTTGAGAACTAAAAGCTACAAGGTATATTTCACATTCTTTACTTGAAAAATAAGAAACTTTGCATGACTCTAAATTAGATGATTTTTACTTTAATTTTTAATTAACAAGTGAAAATTGCATATAGTTATCTTATACAATACATTGCCTTCAAATATTAGATTTGTCTAGTTAGTTAAAATGTAATACTAGATGACATTTAACAGGAAAATGAAGTGTTAACAGAGAAATTTTTTTTTCCCCTTGCATATAATATTTGTTTAAACATAAACATTTACTAAAACAAGCCAAATCCTGAAAGATGTTAGCGTTAGCATAAAGGGAAATTTTAAAGGATATTCTGGCCAGGCACAGTGGCTCATGCATGTAATCCCAGCACTTTGGGAGGTCTAGGCAGAAGGATCATTGGAGGCCAGTTCAAGACAAGCTTGGGGCAACAGGGTAAATTCCCATCTCTACCAAAAAAATTTTTTAACTAGCCAAGCGTGGTAGTGGGTGCCTATACTAGCTACTCAGGAAGCTCTGGAGGATCACCTGAGCCCAAGAGTTTTAGGTTACAATGAACTAGGATCCCAGTACCTCTCTCGCCTGGGTAACAGATAAGATCTGATCTCAAAATAAAAAAGTCCTTATTTCTATAAATACTCTATTACTTTATACCCCAGAAAAACAGACTTACAGGTCTCTTAATTTTGTTTACTTTTGATTTGAAAATAATTTTTGACTAGTATAGAAATTGCCTCCTACAGTTTTAAGTGAGGTTAAGTGTTGCCAAACCTTAACCCCTCTCCATTAATTCGAAACTCAAATTCTAAGTCAAAATTATTAAGAAAATCACAAAAATAGAGTAAGCTTTTCTTTCAAAGCTTACACAGAAAGAAAACCTTGAAACATGCCATTTCTTATTATATTTAGATGTGTTTTCCCTTCCTGGAGTAAAACTAGAGTTATTAACAGGTTCTAAACAATTCTATAAACTTATTATCTCCAATGAGGATCTAATTGATGAAAGCTATCAACATCCCAGAACCTTGCTATACATAACAAATGACCACCATAAATGCTGTGACAGAACTGATCAGGTAATTTAATGGTTCAATTTTCCATCCAGCAATGAAATGAAATTATTCATTTCTGTAAAGCACAATTTGAAAAAACTTTTTACTCGTCTAATCCTTAGCTAAATTAATCCACTCATAAAAAATTTTTTAAAAAATCAAATCACCATGTGTGATTTGCTAAAAAAAATGCTTTTGATTAATGGCTTTTGATTAATTTTATTAAATAAAATGTCATAATCAGTACATTTTTATATTTCGAAAGTGTGTTTAAGAGAGGTCCTTTTTAATTTATTTTTGCTGTTGTTACCTGACAGACATATCTTCTGTAATGTAATAGATTTCACGAACCATGACTTTCCCAGAAAGAACCGAAAAAGAGAAAGAACCTGTTGTAGGAAAAAAAAAACAAACAGCAATTGTTTTAATAAACAGTAAAGCCCTTTATGCTTAAATAATCTTAGCGCTCAATTTATTCAATAATTATCTCTTCCTGTTACCTTCCTAACAGCCTAACAACCTTACTAATTTTTCATCATTCTTTCCCCAATATAACAAAAAAAATTCATATGAACTGAGCTTCTAAATAACTATATGAGCACATTAGTTTAAGTAGGTGTTTCATGTGAATAATCCCTTAATTATGCACAGCAATTAAATAAACCCAAGGTAGTGACTAATTCACTACTTTTCGCCATTAATTTGGTTGACTACAGAAACTAGTCATTGCCGCAAATTAACAAAAGACTACTTACATCTGAGAGAAGCTTTATTATGTCCACTAAGGGGTAGTCAACTATACCACAGGTTACAATGGTTCTATCAGTCACCTGTCCCCTGCTTTTTCCCACTGGCTTAGGGTTTTTCAAAGCACAGAGCTTCTTAATACTCTCTGCTACCCTCCTGTAAACCTCTCAGTCACAAGTAAAAATAAATTAGGCCATCTCAGAGATTTTGAAGTACGAGATGCTTTAAAAAAAAAAAAAATAGCAAAAACTGGAGAGGCGGGGTGGTTCAGGCCTGTAATCCTAGCACTCTGGAAGGCCAAGATGGGTAGATCCTTGAGCTCAGCAGTACAAGACCACCTTGAGGAAAAGCAAGACCCCCATCTCTAAAAAAAATTAAAATATAGAAAAAATTAGCCAGCCATTATGGAGGCTGAGGCACAAGGACTGCTGGAACTTAGGAGTTTGAGGTTTCTGTGAGCTAAGATGTCACCATACACTCTAGTCTGGGGCAACAGAGTGAGGAGGGAAGCAAAAACTACACTGAGTATTAAAAATTTTCTTTGAATGGTGGACTCTTGGGAAATTTCTATTTCCATATTTTGAATATGTCTAAATTTTTCAAAATCTTTTTATAAGCAAAACAAAAAGTTTCTATAAGAAACAAGAATGGGTAAAGACATAACCAATTGGATACTATTGTGGAGTCACAGAGTGTCATATGAGAGAAATTCCAGTTAGATTATTTTAAGCTTCATGAAACAAAGGTAAATATCTAAAGCTACTACCTGTTTGTGAAATATAGATATATAACATATATCTTCTATCGTTTGAATGTTTATCCCCTCTAAAACTCAAGTTGAAACTTAATCTTCATTATAACAGTGTCAGAAGGGTAGGAAATCTAACTATGGTATTTAAGAGGTATAATCTTGGAGGTAATTAGAATCAAATGAGGTCTTTAAGGTTAGGAATTAGTGGCTTTATAAAAGGAGACTGAGATTTATGCAAGCATGCTAAACCCCCTTAGGCCCCAATCATAAACCAACTCAGGATTCTGCATAGTCCCCACCATGCAAGAAGGTCCAAGGGGCACCAAATGTGCCCCTCTACCTTGGACTTTCCATTCTCCAGAACCATTAAGAAATGAATTCCTTTTCTTTATAAATTATGTACTCGCAGGTATTCAGTTTAAGCAAAAGAAAATGGACTATGACAACGTCTCAAGATTATGTGAAAAGAAAAAATTAAATGTAACTCAAACTTACCAATATGAATATAGCCATGCTTATATAATCTATTAAGAACCAGTGTTAAAATAAGACCAACATTCCGAGAATTATAATAGGTTAGGTAAATAATCCATCCACAGGACAAAATGGTAGCTGTTGAGAGAAAATAATTTCAGAAATGATAGGTTTATTGCTATATGGTAATCTGTCCTCTTCCAATTTAGGACTTCAAATTTTAAAACAAGAGATTGATTACAATTTATCCAACTTTATTCCTTCTCTTCATTCATTTTCCAGAAAAGCATAAATTCCAACCAGATCAATGAGAACAATGTATTAAGGATGTCAGCTTTCCTTTTTTCTGTTTCTTTTTTCACTACTTAACACTATTTTAGTAAACAATGTAAAGATGTTTGTGGTGGAGAAAGCCCGTATTTCTGAATATTGTAAAACATACCCACCTTTATGAGGCCAAAACTCATATACAAATTCATCCCCAGGCTATTTGCTGAAAAAGGCTACGCCACTTGGGAAAAAAAAGAAAACTGATGATTTTTTAAATCAGAGAAAAGTCATTATTTGTTAAATCAGCAATCTCTGCTTTAAAAAGTAATAGAGAAGAAGTTGGAATTTTAGTCCAAAGGCATGTTAAATAGGTAACCTATAATTGATTATAATCAATAATCAATAATTGATAAGATAATAATTGATTATCTTATAATTGATAAGACAATAACCTAATTCTGAAGATTACTGAATATGCTATAGTAAAGTATATTCTATTTTCTATGAAAAGGTTATATTCACCTATAAAATCTCCCTCCATAAAAAACCTAGTTTATAAATATACATGAAGCAAAACACAAGAAAATACTGTTTTGACAATAAATTTTCCTTTACTTATCCTTTATCCTAAAACCAGAACTACTTCTAAACTATGAAAAAGCAATGTGAAACAACTAGACATGTGTAACTTTTTATTGATTGATTGATTGATTGATTATTGTTGGGGATTCATTGAGGGTACAAGAAACCAGGTTACACTGATTGCATCTCTTAGGTAAAGTCCCTCTTACAATCGTGTTTTGCTCCCAAAAGGTCTGGTATAGACCAAGACCCCACCCCCCTCACTCCTTCTCTCTCTGCTCTTCCTTTCCCCACCCCTCTCTTATTCTTTCTTTCTCTGCTCTCCCCTTCCCTCAACCCCACTGTGTCATTGTCATTAATTGTCCTCATATCAAAATTGAGTACATGGGATTCATGCTTTTCTATTCTTGTGATGCTTTACTAAGAATAATGTGTTCCACTTCCATCCAGGTTAATACAAAGGCTGTAAAGTCTCCATTTTTTTTAATGGCTGAATAGTATTCCATAGTGTACATATACTATAGCTTGTTAATCCATTCCTGGGTTGGTGGGCATTTAGGCTGTTTCCTCATTTTGGCGATTGTAAATTGAGCTACAATCAACAGTCTAGCGCAAGTGTCCTCATGATAAAAGAATTTTTTTCCTTCTGAGTAGATGCCCAGTAATGGGATTGCAGGATCAAATGGGAGGTCTAGCTTGAGTTCTTTAAGAGTTCTCCATACTTCCTTCCAAAAACGTTGTATTAGTTTGCAGTTCCACCAGCAGGGTAAAAGTGTTCCCTTCTCTCCACATCCATGCTAGCATCTGCAGTTTCAAGATTTTGTGATGTGGATCATTGGGGTTAGATGGTATCTCAGGGTGGTTTTGATTTGTATTTCTCTAATAAGTAGGGATGATGAGGATTTTTTTCATATGTTTATTAGCCATTCATCTGTCTTCTTCAGAGAAGGTTCTATTCATGTCTCTTGCCCATTGATATATGGGATTGTTGGCTTTCTTTATGTGGATTAATTTGAGTTTTCTATAGATCCTGGATATCAAGCCTTTGTCTGATTCGAAGTATGCAAATATCCTTTCCCATTGTGTAGATGTCTATTTGCTTTGGTTGTTGTCTCCTAAGCTGTACAGAAGCTTTTGAGTTTAAGTAAGTCTCATTTGTTTACTTTTGTTGCTGTTGAAATTGCCATGGCAATCATCTTCATGAAGTCTTTCCCCAGGCCGATATCCTCCAGTGTTTTTCCTATGCTTCCTTTCAGGATTTTTATTATGCCTTAAATTTAGGTCCTTTATCCATCTTGTATCAAATGTTGTGAGTGGAGAAAGGTGAGGGTCCAGTTACAGTCTTTTACATGTGGATATCCAGTTTTCCCAGCACCATTTACTGAATAGGGAGTCTTTTCCCCAAGGTATGTTCTTGATTGGTTTATCAAAGATTTAGGTGGTTGTAAGATGTTAGTTTCATTTCCTGGTTTTCTATTCGATTCCAAATGTCTATGTCTCTATTTTTTGTGCCAATACCATGCTGTCTTGACCACTGTGGCTTTGTAGTACAGCCTAAAATCTGGTATGGTGGTGCCCCCAGTTTTGTTTTTATTACTAAGAACTGCCTTAGTTATACAGGTTTTTCCTGGTTCCATATAAAACACAGAACCATTTTTTCCAAATCTTGAAAGTATGATGTTGGTATCTTAATAGGGATGGTATTAAATAGGTAGATTGCTTTGGGAAGTATTGACATTTTAACAATGTTGATTCTTCCCAGCCATGAGCATGGTATGTTCTTCCATTTGTTAAGATCCTCTCATGTTTCCTTTCTTAGGATTTCATAATTTTCTTTATAGAGTTGCTTCACCTCCTTTCTTAGGTATATACCTAGGTGTCTCATTTTCTTTGAAGCTATGGTGAAGGGAGTTGTGTCCTTAATTAGCCTCTCATCTTGATTGTTATTGCCGTATACAAAGGCTATTGACTTGTGGACATTGATTTTATATCCTGAGACATTACTGTATTTTTTGATGACTTCCAGGAGTCTTGTGGTTGAGTCTTTGGGGTTCCCTAAGTATAAGATCAGATCATCAGCAAAGGGGGAGAGTTTGACCTCCTTTGCTCCTGTTTGGATGCCTTTTATTTCCTTGTCTTGCCTAATTGTATTTTGCTAGCACTTCTAGCACTACGTTGAATAATAATGGTGACAGAGGACAACTTTGTCTGTTCTTGTTCTAAGTGGAAAAGCTTTCAGTTTTACTCCATTCAGTAAAATACTAGCTGTGGGTTTGTCATAGATAGCTTCCATCAGCTTCAGAAATGTGCCACATATGCCTATACTCTTCAGTGTTCTAATTAGAAAAGGATGCTGGATTTTATCAAATGCTTTTTCTGCATCTATTGAGAGGATCATACGATCTTTGCTTTTGCTTCTATTAATACGCTGGATAATGTTTATGGACTTGCGTATGTTAAACAAGCCTTGCATCCCTGGGATAAAACCTACTTGATCCTGATGTATGACTTTTTAATCCTATTGGCTAGAATTTTGTTGAGAATTTTTGCATCTATATTCATAAGTGAAATTGGTCTGAAATTCTTTTTAGTTGGGTCTTTTCCTGGTTTTGGTATCAGGGTGATGTTTGCTTCATAGAACATGTTGGGGAAGATTCCTTCCTTCTCAATTTTTTGGAATAATTTCTGCAGTATGGGAATAAGCTCTTCCTTGAAGGTTTTGATAGAATTCTGGTGTGAAGCCATCCAGACCAGGGCATTTTTTGGTTGGAAGATTTTTTATTGTTTCTGTAATCTCTGCTTGAAATTGGTCTATTCAGGAGCTCTATTTCTTCCTGGCTAAGTCTAGGGAGAGGGTGCGATTCTAAATATTGATCCATTTCCTTCACATTGTCAAATTTTAGGGCATAGAGTTTCTGGTAGTATTCAGAGATGATCTCTTTTATCTCTGTGGCGTCAGTTGTAATTTCCCCTTTATCATTTCTGATTGAGGTTACTAGAGATTTTGCTTTTCTATTTCTAGTTAGTCTGGCCAAAGGTTTATATATTTTATTTATTTATTTAAAAAAACCAACTTGTTTTTTTCATTAATTTTCTGAATGATTCTTCTGTTTTCAATTTCATTTATCTCTTATTTAATTTTGGATATTTATTTCTCTTCTGCTGGGTTTAGGCTTAGATTGTTCTTCTTTTTCCAATCCCATAAGATGGTTTGTGAGTTTGTAGATGCACTCTCTTTCTGTTTTTCAAATGTAGGCATCTAAAGTGATAAATTTTCCTCTTAGAACTGCTTTTGCAGTATCCCACAGGTTTTGGTAGCTTGTGTCTTCATTGTTGTTATGCTCAAGGAAGTTAATGATTTCCTGTTTTATTTCTTTCTGCACCCAAATGTCATTCAACAGAAGGT
>CAUYON010102908.1:0-15006 GCA_963573935.1 Arctocebus calabarensis | reverse complement strand
GCCACCCCCCCCCGCCGCCCACCGCCCAACCCCCACCCCCGCGGGCCCCTGCGGGGGGGGGGGGCGCCTGTAGTCCCCGCTACTAGGGAGGCGGAGGCAAGAGAATCACCTAAGGCCAGGAGTTGGAGGTTGCTGTGACCTGTGTGATTCCACTGCACTCTACCGAGGGCGATAAAGTGACTCTGTCTTCTGTCTCTACAAAAAAAAAAACAAAAACCAAAACTCTAAAGCAAAAATACTTCCTGTTGTATTCCATGCTGACAATAGTTACCATACAATTTTATTAATGGGAGAAACTGTGGGTTTAAAACTAAATTCTCCGTCATGAAGATGTTTTAATAAACTGGTTATTAGACTACTTATGACAACATTAATACCATTATTCAACTGCTACTTTTTCTCTTAGGCAGAATTTGGTTATCCAGTTTTTGCTACCTGTCAATCATCTATTTTGGACATCAACTGTCCATTTCTGGCTGCAAAATATGTGTATATATACATAAGATGAAACTATAAAGACGAATGAGTTCCATACTTCTGAGCTATACTCTGGATAGAAGGTCTGTTCATATTTACACACACAGATTTGTCCAGCCCCAAACCAATATTCACTCATATAAAAATATATGACTCATGTAAAATCATTCACTTACATATCACTAAAAATATGTTCTTTCACTCTAACATCTTTTTACCTAGTCTTGCCAATCAACATTATAAGACTGGGAGGTAAAACCTTTTTAAAACAAGTTTCCTAGCAGAAATTAATTTTTTTAGAAATGTCTACTTTCAAAGCAGCAGTTAGAAACTTTGTTCTTGTAATATGTAAATAATACTGTTATATCAAATTGACTTAAATTAAGTTTAATTTAACAGTTTATTTCTTATCTCTTTAAAAAAATAAAATAGATTTCTGTTTTACTTAATGGCTTCTCCATTCTTCCAATTCCAAGGAATACAAAGGTCTCCATCTTGCATAACAGAGTAAAAATGTGAAACGCACAGGTGCATCCCATGTAGATAAGGCAGTGATTGTTCTAGAAGTCTCTTACAGCAATCCACCATTTGTATACTAGAAATGCTGGGCTCCTTATATAACTTTTCCAGGGAAAATTTCTTTGTTGACGCCTGTATCAATTCATTCTCCATAATCTTTAACCTATTGAAAATAAAAATAATATTGACATAAGCTATCATAAATAAAACAATGCACCATGTAAATATATTCTTAAATATTAGGCCTGTAAGTTTCCACTCACAACACTGTAAATGGCCCCTACATGAGAGTTACCAAGCAGAACTCAGTTATTGCCACATGTATCTCCAAAAGCATTTGTTCAATCTTTTTAGCAATATTGGGGTGAAAATAACTAATCCACAATTTAAAAAGCTCTTATCTTGCTTCAGATAGCAGTCATCAGAGACTAAAGAGAACAGAAAGAAAGTTAGGCATCCTTTTGCTTTCATGTTGTTCTTATGTTTTTTCTTGCTGATTTGCTTGAATTCTTTGTAAATTTTGGTTATTAGCTTTTCACTGGATATGTAGCTAGTGAACATTTTCACCTATCCTATAGGTTGTCTATTTGCTCTCTTGATTGTTTCCTTAGCTGTATTAGGAGGGACAGAGGAGGATGGGAGGTAAAAAACTTAACTAATGGGTACTATGAACACTATTTGGGTAATGGGCACACCTACAGCCAGGACTCAAGCATTACAAAAGCAATCCATGTAACCTAAAACATTTGTCCCCCCTTAATATTTTGGAAAAAAACAAAAACCCAGAGTCAGAGGCTTTCAGGGGGCAAAGGTCATGGCTAAGAGGAAAGGTAGGTGGGGACCAGCAGCAAGTGTTTTCCTTTCCTTGGAGGGTAAATATAAGAATGAGGGGGGTAAGGAAACAAGCCAAAGTTAGCAGAGTCAGTGGGTACTTTCTGAAGGCTTCCTGTGTGCCTGGCATTGACTCCAGCCATTACTGGAGAAAAAAGACAAACCAAAATCTCTGCCTTTATAGAGCTTACCTTCTGTTTGAAGGGAGAGTGAGACAACAAATAAATAGCGAAAGAAGAGTTTGTTGAGGTCAATGGTGCTACAGGCATCCTCAAACTACAGCCCGTGGGCCACATGCAGCCTGCCCAGGACATTTATCCGGCGCCTTCAAAATAAGATATGTATAGTGTGCATAGGAATTTGTTTACAGTTTTTTTTTTAAACTATAGTCTGGCCCTCCAATGGTCTAAGAGACAGTAAACTGGCCCCCTGTTTAAAAAGTTTGAGGACCCTTGCAGCTAAGCCAATGGAGAAAGGCAGGTGAAATGGAGAGGAAAGCATAGTGGAGGGTGGGAGCTTCTTGCCACAACATGCAGCCAGAGAAGGCAGGATGTGAGCAGGGGGCTGAGGGAGGTGAAGATTTCTGGGGAAGATGTGTTCTAGGTTGGGGAAAGGTGCACAGCCCAGGAATGAATGTGTGCCAAGGGTGCTCAAGGAGGATTAAAAGGCTAATGGGGCTGGAGAAAAATGAGTAAGGGGTGAGTCGCAGGAGCTATGCAGAGGGCCTGGTAGGCACAGGCATGTGGGGTTGGTGACAACCCTCACTGGATTCTCACTCCAGCTACTCTGATGAGCATCGACTTTGGATGGGTAGAGGGGACAGCTAAGCTTGCAGACCAGATGGGAGGTCATTCGAAATGATGAGCCCTAGACCAGGTGTGGAAGGACAGGAAAGGAAGAAGGGCATGTTCTGCCCTCCTCTGTGGACAGAGAGGACTCATGAGGAAGTTGGGAGAGGAACCAAGATGACTCAGGGTTTTTATTTGCCTGTGCAACTGGTAAAAGGGAACTTTCAAAGTCAACCTATTCGAATTATTTCTTTTTATTTTCCTTCCTCACAGTCTAGTAGCATTATTCCAAAGCTATAAAAGAGCCATAGAGAAAAGGATCAGTTAGCAGACAAAATCATAAGTTCTAAAAAGGAAAAGTTGGCTAGAATTGCTCCTAAGAGTTAAAGCAGACTTACAATTTAGAAAGGTAATACCACAAACAAATGCCTGGCAACCAATCAAGAAGTAAGATATCTCTATGACAGGGAACACCCCTGCTGTAGACATGTGCAAAGCCGTTCCCTTCAGCTCCCTTCCTGTTCCTCTGCCACAGCCTTCCCTGTTCTCTTGTCCAGGAAAGAGCTGTCGGCTTTGGCTCTTGCTGTTCAACTTGACTCTCTGGCACAGCGTCCTCTGATGTACTCATATCACTCATGTTTCCTACTAGAAACAAATTCCAGGAGGGTAGGGACCAGGCCTTCAACTTTCCATAGGTAGTGGTACCTATCACAGCTTTGTGCACAAGACAGGCACAATAAATACTGGCTAAATAGATGAAATAGTGAATAAATGGGCACAATAAATACTGGCTAAATAGATGAAATAGTGAATAAATGGTTGGTAACCAACTTCCTGGCAACATCTTTAGAAAAGCAACAATTAAAAAAAAAATTTTTTTTTTTGAGACAGAGTTTTATTATGTCGCCCTCGGTAGAGTGCTGTGGCGTCACAGCTCACACCAATCTCAAACTCTTAGACTCAAGTGATTCTCTTGCCTCAGCCTCCCAAGTAGCTGGAACTACAGGCGCCTGCCACAACACCTGGGTAGAAACAACTTTTTTTTTTTTAAGAGACAGAGTCTCACTTTGTCACCCTTGGTAGAGTGCTGTGGCGTCACAGCTCACAACCACCTCCAGCTCTTGGGCTTAGGTGATTCTCTTGCCTCAGCCTCCTCAGTAGGTGGGACTACAGGTGCCCGCCACAACGCCCAGATATTTTTTGTTGCAGTTTGGCCCTCAGTATATGGGGCCGGCGCCCTACTCACTGAGCCACAGGCGCCGCCCGAAGCAACCATTTTTTAAATGTAATACTTCCTTTCTTCACAGGAGATGAATAAAACTGTTGAGTAATATCTCACTGCTTACAAAATGGGAAAGTATTGGCTATAATATGACTTCTTCAAAAATGCAAAGAATGTAGAAATGCCTGCTTATGAACTAAAGTAATTTTTTATTTTAGCTTTTTCTCAATTTAATTAAAAATCAGATAAAGTTTCCTTTATATCCATAGTTAAAAAAATTTTAAACCATGAAGACTTTTTCGTTTTTGTTGCCAGTCTTTTCCATCTGAAGAATTTCTTTCTGATATTACTTTTAAGTCTGTTCCTGAGTTGAATTTTATATTAACGAGCCTTACTTCTCAAACTGAGGTATATATAGTGGCAACATAATTTAGGTTAAAATGCTTGAAAACAGCCACATCTAATCTCTTGCAAGTAAGGAAATATGGAATATCTAAAAATTAGACAATTTCCTAGGTTTAACAGAATTTTAAGGTCCCATATTTATGAGTTCTAAATATGTGACTTTTAAAAGTTAGACTGGAGGATGTGACTTTACAGAGGGCTAATAATACCTACTCTTCTTTTCTTTTCATGTTCTCTCTTGCCTGCTGCGCTTTGGTAAGAATAAACCATTGGAGATTTGCTGGATCACAGAGTACTGGGATGTTAAAGTGCCCCAGTTCATGCAAGCTTGGAGCATATCTGTCACTGAAATGAAACATACGTTAAAGGAAAAATTAGTGGCCCCATCCACACCCCACCCAGAGAAAATGTTTCATTAGTCTTTAAGAAACTAAAAAGGAATCATTAGGAAAATCCATCTTAAAAGTATAGCAACACTGACTTAAAGCTTTGTTTGCCCCTACACCTATCAGGATGATTATATACTTCTGAGCCCAGTGACCTTCCTTATTCTTTTTTTTTTTTTTTTGAGATCCTGACTTTGTTGCCCTTGGTTGAGTGCTATAGTGTTACAGCTCACAGCAACCTCAAACTCCTGGGGTTAACTGATTCTCTTGCCTCAGCCTCCCAAGTAACTGGGAGTACAGGTGCCTGTCACAATGTCTGGGTGTTTTTAGAAACAAGGTCTTGCTCTGGCTCAGGGTGGTCTCAAACCCGTGAGCTCAGGCAGTTCACCTGCCTTGGCCTCCCAGATTGCTGGGACTACAGGTGTGAGCCACCGTGCCCAGCCTTATTTCTCTTTCTCTATATACATGTATTTGTTTTTTCTTTTTTTTCTGAGACAGAGTCTTAAGCTGTTGCCCTCCGTAGAGTGCCATGGTGTCACAGCTCATAGCAATTTGTGATTCTCTTGCCTCAGCCTCCCAAGGAGCTGGGACTGCAGGCGCCCACCACAATGCCTGGCTATTTTTTGGTTGTAGTTGTCATTGTTGTTTAGCAGGCTCAGGCTGGATTTGAATCCACCAGCTCTGGTGTACATGGCTGGTGCCCTAGCTGCTGAGGTATAGGTGCTGAGCCTTCTATGTATTTTTTTCATTTTGTTTTTTTTTTTTTTTTTGGACCTTCCTTTTTTGTATAATGGCAGCAGTAACCTACTTCATGGTGAAGTTGTGAGCTAAAAAGAGAATGCGTGTAGCTAGCACAGTGGGTGCTTAATGGCAAATAGTACATACACAAAAAATACTTGTTACTGATTTATTATTGGTTTAATCCTGCAAGGTCAGACATTCAATTCTTTAATCCTCTCACGTTGGCTTTTCTAATGTGTAGAGAGGGTTGCTAACGTTAAGTAGTGACATTGCCTTTTTTAACTCCAAGAACCACACACTGAACTTTAAAACAATTTAATGCACTTACACACACAACCCACTTAAGAGAAGGAATAAAAGTAATCCTTCTGTTTTAGGTATTTACCTGTTAAGGATCATTTGTAAACCACGCAGACTTTGAGGGTGAAAAGGTATTCTATTTTTCAATATCCTATTATAGAACACATCAAGAAGAGAGTAATATTCTTCAAGTGTCAATACTGGCTGTAATTCGTCGATATAAACAACTTGTATGCCACCTAAAAGGTAGCTTATTTGGTCTTCCAGAAGCATCAGCTTCCTCTGAAGGTCAAAATAACTTGGCAATCTTTCAAAAAGCTACAGTATTTAAAAAGAAAAAAGGAAAGAAATATTTAGTTTTATGTTACTGTCATAATTTTAGGATTACAGTAAAGGATATTGAGAGATTTTAATAAGAAAATTATTTTCTTAGAAGGAAAGGTCAAGTATGAGTTAAGAAAAAGACCTAATGTAATGTTAGAAATATTAATATTTAAAAGAAACCACTGTAAATCTTAGGGGTTTTGAGAAAGGAATTGAAGATATTAAAAAGAAAAGGAAATACATATTAAATAAAAATAAGTCCTAATTACTAATATTTAAATATTCAAGTAAGAGTCTTAAATCAGCTTAGAATGATTAAGTGATATAATAAAGTTTTAGAAACAAAGTATATGTACTCCAACTCCAACTCCAACACTATTCCTTCAATATTTTACTTTAAATCAATATTTACTTAAAATGTAGTCCCAGCTACTTGGGAGGCTGAGGCAAGAGAATCGCTTAAGCCCAAGAGCTGGAGGTTGCTATGAGCAGTGTGACGCCACGGCACTCTACCCAGGGCGATAAAGTGAGACTCTGTCTCTAAAAAAAAAAAAAAAAAAAAAAATTCAATTAAATGCAATAAGTATTACTGAGCACCTACTGGGCTGGGGCTCACAGTTAAGGTGCAAGGAAACAAAACTACAATCTGAATTCAGTGTACTAAGTGCCACATTGAGAACAGATACACAGAGGAGGTTCAAATGAAGGTTTCTACAGAAATCTAATAGGATTTAGAAAACGAAGATGAATGTGATGTGGGAGTGTTCGGAGGAAGAAGAAAAAGCACACGGAAACCTGAAAGGATGAAAAGAAACAGTATGTTCAAAAACAATAGGGAGTTTGGCATGGCTGGAGTGGACCTGCTTGGGGGTTAGTGGAAAGAGACAGGCTGAATGGGGAGGTAGGGAGCTAGGTCAGGGAAGGTCTCTTAAAGTCTTAGATCTTATAACAAAAGCTAGGGGCCAAACAACTTTAAGAGGAATTGGGCCAGGTGCGGTGGCTCACACCTGTAATCTCAGCACTCTGGGAGGCCGAGGTGGGTGGACTGCTTGAGCTCAGGAGTCTGAGACCAGCTTGAGCAAGAATGAGACCCTGTCTTTACTAAAAATAGAAAAACTATCCAGGTGCAGCGGTAAACGCCTGTAGTCCCAGCTACTTGGGAGGCTGAGGCAAGAGGATTGATTACTCAAGCCCAAGAGTTTGAGGATGCTATGAACTATGATGATGCCATGGCCCTCTACCTATGACACAGTGAGAATCTGTCTCAAATAAAAAGAATAATTGGAAGGCACCAAAAACTCTGCTACAATAAAGTTAATAGCAATATAAAAATTCAACATACTGCTATGTATGGGGACTTACGCCTACACTCTTAATAATCTGAGAGGCCAAAGTGGGAAGATCACTTGAGTTCCGGAGTTCAAGACTAGCCTTAGCACGAGTGAGACCCTGTCTTTACTAAAAATAGAAAAATTAGCCAGGTGTAGTGAGGAGCACCTGTTATCCCAACTACTTGAGAGGCTCAGGCAGGAAGATCACTTGAACCTAGGAGTTTGAGGTTGCTGTACGCTAGGCTGACACCATGGCACTCTAGCCTGAGTGAGACTCTGTCTCAAAAAAAAAAAAAAAAAAGCACCTATTATTTATAATCTAGCACTTCATTTAAAAATTTTACTTTTTTAATTTTTTCTCAATGGGTTACTCATGTATATATTTTGAGATAGAATCATATGTTCATGTACCTTTCTCCCAGTTTCCCCAACAGTGACATCTTGTGAAGCCATGGAAGAGTTCCCTCATCCCTTTTATAGCTACTGACATCTTCTGCTCCTCTACTCCTCAAATCCCGGCAACCACTGCTCTGTTCTCTTTTTCTATAATTTCATTATTACAAGAATATACTATAAATGGACTCAATCAGTATGTAACTTCTTTCTTTCTTTATTTTTTTGAGAAAGAGCCTCACTTTGTTTTCCCCCATAGAGTGCTATGCCATCACAGCTTACAGCAACCTCCAACTTTTGGGCTCAGCCTCCCAAGTAGCTGGGACTACAGGCGCCTCCCAAACACCTGGCTATTTTTTTTTTTTTTCTTTAGAGACACAGTCTTACTTTGTTGCCCTTGGTAGAGTGCTGTGGCACCACAGCTCACGGCAACCTCTTGCCTCAGCCTCCCGAGTAGCTGGGACTACAGGCGCCTGCCACAATGTCTGGCTATTTTTTTGTTGCAGTTTGGCTGGGGCCAGGTTTGAACCTGCCACCCTCAGTATATGGGGCCAGCACTCTACTCACTGAGCCATAGCCACCACCCACACCTGGCTATTTTTAGAGTTGAGGTCTTACTCTGGCTCAGGCTGGTCTCCAAATCCTGAGCTCAGGCAATCTACCTGCCTCCATCTCCCAGAATGCTAGGATTATAGGTGTCAACCACCATGCCCGGCCAGTATGTATCTTCTTGAGACTGACTTTTCTCTCAGCACAATGCCCTTGAGAGCTATCCATGTTGCTTCACGTATCAGTTCATCCTTTTACTGCTGAGTAGATTCTATGGCATGGATACATGACGGTTTTTTTTTTAACCATTCACACACTGAAAGACATTGGGATTTTTCCTAGCTTTTGGCTATTACTGAACATTCATGCACAAGTTTTTGTGTGAACATACTTGGTGTAACATCTGGTATAATACTCAACAGAGCAGCTGGTAGGTCCTATAGTAAGCATGTTCATTTTTTTTTTTTTTTGTTGCAGCTTTTGGCCGGGGCTGGATTTGAACCCGCCACCTCCAGCACATGGGGCCAGAACCCTACTCCTTTGAGCCACAGATGCTGCCCCCGAGCATGTTTAGTTTTGTAAGAACTGCTATACTCTTCTCCAGAATGCCTGTACCATTTTATATCCCATCAGCAATGTATGAGTGATCTAGTTTTTCTGTATCCTCACCAGCATTTGGTGGTGTCACTATTTTTCTTTTTTTTTGAGACAGAGCCTCAAGCTGTTGCCTTGGGTAGAGTGCCATGGCATCACAGCTCACAGCAACCTCCAATTCCTGGGCTTAAGTGATTCTCTTGCCTCAGCCGCCCAAGTAGCTGGGACTACAGGTGCCCACCACAATGCCTGGCTATTTTTTGGTTGTAGCTGTTGTTGTTTGGTAGGCCTGCGCTGGATTTGAACCCCCCAGCTCTGGTGTATGTGGCTGGCGCCTTAGCTGCTGCTTGAGCTACAGGCGCGGAGCTGGTGTCACTATTTGTCATTTTTGCCATTCTAATAGGTATGTAGAGATATCTTATCATAGTTTTAAATTACATTTCCCTGATGGCTAATGGCCATATTAAAGGGACTATCTTTTTATGTATTTATGTGTCATCTGTATATCCTCTTTGGTGACATGTCTTTTCATGTCTCTTACCCTTTTTTAGTTGAATTTCTTTTTTTACTGTTGAATTTTGGGAATTCTTTATATATTCTAAATACAAAGTCTGTCAGATATGTAGTCTTCAATTATTTTCTACTAGATATTCGATTTGAACAGATACTTTACTGAAGAAGATATATAGGTGCCAACTAAGCAAATGAAAAGATCTTTACTTTTCACTAGGGAAATGCAAATTTGACTCACAGTGAGATAGTACCACATACCTATTAGAATGGCTAAAATTAAAAAGATGGGGTGGAGCCTATGGCTCAGGGAGTAGGATGCCGACCCCATATATTGAGGGTGGCTGGTTCAAACCCAGCCCCAGCCAAACTGCAACAACAACAACAACAACAACAACAACAAAATATCCAGGCATTGTGGCAGGCACCTGTAGTCCCAGCTACTTGGGAGGCTGAGGCAAAAGTATCGCTTAAGCCCAAGATCTGGAGGTGCTGTGAGTTGTGATGCCACGGCACTCTACTGAGGGTGACAAAGTGAGACTCTGTCTCTTAAAAAAAATAAATCAGGTAGCGCCTGTGGCTCAATGGGTGGGTCACTGGCCCCATATACCAAAGGTGGTGTGTTCAAACCCAGCCCTGGCCAAACTGCAACAAAAACATAGCCGGGCGTTGTGGTGGGCGCCTGTAGTCCCAGTTACTTGAGAGGCTGAGGCAAGAAAATCAGCTAAGCCTAGGGGTTGGAGGTTTCTGTGAGCTGTGATGCCACAGTACCCTACTGAGGGCGATAAAGTGACACTCTGTCTCTAAAAAAAAAAGACCATAGTAAATGTTGGCAATTTTTAAAAAAGTTAAGATAACACTACCATATCATCCAGCCATTCTATTCTAAGCATTTACCCAAGAGAAAGGAAAATATGTGTCCATTTATTTGTATAAAAATGTTCATAGTGGCTTTGTTTGTGATAGCCCAAAACTGAGACCACCCAATGTCCATCAATAGATACGTGGATAAACTGTGGTATATTTATACAATGGAATACTACATAGCAAAACCCAGAATAAACTCTCAATACACACAACATCATGGATCAATACCAAAATAAGTGAAAGAAACCAGGCAAAAAAGTATGCATATTCTATATGATTCCACCTATGTAAAATTCTAGAAAATGTAAACTAATCTAGGGTGACAGAAAGCAGAGCAGGGGTTGCTTTGGGAAGGGGTGGTGGGACAAGAGGAAAGGTTTACAAGGAGCCACGAGCATATGACACTTCATAAGCCCTCCCTCCCAGGTGAGAGATACATTCACTGTTTTGGCTGTGGTAATGGTTTCACAAGCTTGTGTGTAAACTTACCAAATTATGCACACTAAATATGTATAATTTATTACATGTCAGTTATACTTAATACATCTGTTAAAAACAAGTAAAAAGCAAATAACAGAATGCAGGTTCTTAGGCTGTCCTTCACAAAAGACTGTTACATTACAGATAAAAACTGCCTTAAAAACCAGTTTTTCCTTTAATATTTTTTTCTTTTGTTTGTTTGTTTTGTTTTTGTAGAGACAGAGTCTCATTTTATCGCCCTCAGTAGAGTGCTGTGGCATCATAGCTCACAGCAACCTCCAACTCCTGGGCTTAGGTGATTCTCCCTCCTGAATAGCTGGGACTACAGGCGCCTGCCACAACTCCTGGCCATTTTTTTGTTGTTGCAGTTTGACCTGGGCCAGGTTTGAACCCACCACCCTCGGTATATGGAGCTAGCGCCCTGCCCACCAAGCCACAGGTACCACCCATTTTTTTCTTTTTTTGAGACATAGTTTCACTTTGTCGCCCTTGTGTAGAGTGCCAGGGCATCACAGCTCACAGTAACTTCAAACTCTTTGGCTTAAGCAATTCTTTTGCCTCAGCCTCCCAAGTAGCTGGGACTCCAGGGACCCGTCACAATGCCCAGTTATTTTTTTTAGAGATGAGGTCTCGCTCTGGCTCAGGCTAGTCTCAAACTCACGAATTCAGGCAATCCACCCACCTTGGCCTCCCAGAGTGTTAGGATTATAAGCGTGAGTCACTGCACCAGGCCTCTTTCCTTAAATATTTTAACTACATATTAAGCATCTTATCTGAAAATAGCTGAAGCTAGGATTTAAATTTTTAGTTCAATGACATTATAGCATTATTTGAAACAAAAGCACATGGATGACAGATTTTTTAGTTTTCAAGCTTCTTACCTTTGTCCAGTGGTGATGCACATCCATTGTGCCTAGCATCACATGGCCCACTGCGCTCACACCAGAACGGTCTGTGAATAGGATTGTGCATCCTGACAATAGAGCACAAACCCCTTGGTCATGGTTCAGAGATGCTTCATTCCTTTAGCATTGTGCAGATAATTAACTTTGGTGTACAAACTCAGTATTAAATTCAGTTGAAGCTTAAGGGCTAATTTTATGTCACTGCTTTATTCAGAGAAACAGACTTAAAAATTTAGGCATGATAAAGTCTCTTAGTTTTCTACTATGAATTACAGATGTGTACAGCAGCTAGGTGATATTTTAAAAGGAAGTGGAAAATATTTACCTTTTGCCTTTTTAAGTGTTTCCAAGTTCTGTTGTGCTAATCGGCCTAAACTATGCAGCTGGCTACAGCGATGGGCGATGCCCCAGCTCCTCTGCCACCTAAGCCAACAGAGCACATAGGTGCATTAGCAGACAGCACCCCAATGGTGGAGCGAGCACTCATCACTCATCTGAGTCCCGAGAAAGCCAATGAGTTTCTTTCTGAACCAGCCACACACCATATTTTAACTAACCTTTTTCCAAGCTAGCTGATTTCTTTTTTTTTTTTTTTTTTTAGAGACAGAGTCTCACTTTATCACTCTTGGTAGAGTGCCATAGCGTCACAGTTCACAGTAACCTCCAACTCTTGGACTTAGGCGATTCTCTTACCTCAGCCTCCTGGGTAGCTGGGACTACAGGCACCCGCCACAACGCCCAGCTATTTTTTTTGTTGCAGTTTGGCTAGGGCTGGGTTCGAACGCGCCACCCTCGGTATATGGGGCTGGTGCCCTACCTATTGAACCACAGGCACCACCCGCGACTTCTAAAGAAGCAATCAAATGGAAAATGAATGGTTTATCAGAGGGTAAAAATATTATTGCTATTTCAGGTATCCAAAGATTTAAAATAAGCAAAACATACTATGTTGTTTCTGTTTTAAAATAAGAGGATGAAATAGGAAAAACTTTGAAAAAATATTTTTCTCCTCCACATTGTATAATAATGATATTTATTTATTTATTTATTTATTTATTTATTTATTTATTTAATTTTGAGACAGAGTTTCACTATGTCGCCCTGGGTAGAGTGCCATGGTGTCATAGCTCATAGCAACCTCCAACTCTTGGGCTTAAGTGATTCTCTTGCCTCAGCCTCCCAAGTAGCTGGGACACTACAGGCACCCGCCACAATGCCTGGTTATTTTTGTTGCAGTTGTCATTATTGTTTAGCTGGCTCGGGCCAGATTTGAACCCGCCAGCCCTGGTGTATGTAGCTGGTGCCGAAACCACTGTGCTACAGGCGCTGAGCCAGATGATTTTGTTTAGATTCAAATTTTAATAAAAAATTCCAGCTAGGTTTATCAGATTCTTTTTATCTTATTCTAGAGAAAGTGATTTTGATGACATTATGTGATCTGATACTTTTATAAACTAATGGAACCTGATATTGACATGATGTCACAAAGGCTCTGCTATAAACGAAAAGATACTGGTTGTAAGCCAAATCAGAAAACCCACTTTTGAATTCTATGTATATATGTACTTATTTTTGAGACAGAATCTCACTCTGTCACCTGGGTTAGAGTGCTATGGCGTCAGATTAGCTCACAGCAACCTCAAACTCCTGGGCTCAAGTGATCCTCCTGCCTCAGCCTCCCAAGTAGTTGGAACTACAGGTGCTTGCCACAATGCTTGGCTAGTTTTTCTATTTTTTAGTAGATACAGGGTATCACTCTTGCTCTGGCTGGCTCAAACTCCTCAGCTCAAGGAATCCTCCTGCCTGAGCTTCCCAGAGTGTTAGGATTATAGGTGTGAGCCACTGTACCCACTCTTTTTTTTTTTTTTTTGAGATAGTCTTACCCTGTCACCTTGGGTTTCTTTTTTTTTTTTCAGTTTTTGGCTGGGGCCGGGTTTGAACCCACCACCTCTGACCTATGGGGCCCGTGCCCTACTCCTCTGAGCCACAGACCCTGCCCTTACCCTGTCACCTTGGTTAATGAGCAACAGCATCACCACAAGTCACTGCAACCTCAAACTCCTAGGCTCAAGCAATTCTGCCTATGCTTCCTGAGTAGCTGGGACTATGGATGCATGCTGCTACGCATGGCTGATTTTTTCCTATTTTTTATTGCGCTCTTGCTCATGCTGGTCTCAAACTCCTGGCCTCAAGTAATGTTCTCATTTCAGCCTCCCAGAGTGCTAGGATTACAGGCATGAGGCACCATGCTGGACCCCATCTTTGAATTCTTATTCTTTGATTTACTAGCTCTACATGACCTTGGACAGGCTGCTTTAAGCCTTTCTTATGCAAAGTGAGGACACTTCCTACTTCTTTGGTAGAATAAATCAGAGATAATATATGTGGAGGGGTTCTATGTAACACAGAACTAAGAATACAAGTAGGAGTTAAGCATTCAAAACAGGCTTTCAACAAACTTATGTTCCTTCTTCAGCCTAATACTGATTCTGATGAGTCTCATTTCTGATAAAATGAAAACTGATTTACATTTTTTTTCTTTAAATCACAATGGAAAAATTAAGATATAATTTCAAAGACATTAATTTTTGATTGAGATTTAAAAATTTTAAGTGATAAAATTACTAGATGTTGTTTTTATTAATAAGACGTTTGTTTATTATGGTTGTTTAGAATGAAAAATAATGTCATTATCACTATGTTTCTATTTGCTGGTGTGTTGGTCAATTTTCCAATAAATGGAGCAGCTCTCATGTCCGTGGTCCTTAGATGTTATGGTCTCAGAATCCCTTTCTACTCTTAAAAAATGAGAGCCCCCCAGGAGCTTTTGCTCATGTGGGTGATATCTATTGATATTTCCCAGAGTATAAATTAAAGATGAGAAATTTTTCCACAAGTTTATGAAACACAACTGAATTCCTTTAACATTTAAGAAATACTTTCATTTTCCTAATCCCAGACTGCTTTGACAGAACTTTAAAAATTTATACTAGAAAAGTTATTTTCGGGGGGTACCTGTGGCTCAGCGAGTAGGGCACCGGCCCCATATACCGAAGGTGGCGGGTTCAAACCCAGCCTCAGCCGAACTGCAAAACAGAAAAATAGCCCGGCGTTGTGGCAGGTGCCTGCAGTCTCAGCTACTCGGGAGGCTGAGGCAAGAGAATTGCCTAAGCCCAGGAGTTGGAGATTGCTGTGAGCTGTGTGATGCCACAGCACTCTACTGAGAACAATAAAGTGAGACCCTGTCTCTACAAAAAAAAAAAAAAAAAAGTTACTTTCCTGCACATGAACTTGCTGATTTTAAAACCTTTTAAAAATTATCCTACTATTTTGTTTTTTAGTTAGAAAAGTTTATGTTATTAAATAGTGGAATTGGGGAGCTAA
>CAUYON010102906.1:0-30997 GCA_963573935.1 Arctocebus calabarensis | reverse complement strand
CTGTCTTGGCATATATTATGTAGTTAATTAAAAATTATGTATATTCATTTTTTGGTATGTGTTGGGTGTAGTGATATAATAATATATATTAGATTTTATTGGCTCAGTGCCTGTGGCTCAATGGGCTAAGGCACCAGTCAGATATGTACACCTGAGCTGGTGGGTTCGAATCCAGCCCGGGCCTGTCAAACAACAATGATGGCTGCAACCAAAAAATGGCTGGGCGTTGTGGCAGGCGCCTGTAGTCCCAGCTACTTGGGAGATGAAGGCAAGAGACTCGCTTGAGTCCAGGAATTAGAGGTTGCTGTGAGCTGTGATGTTACAGCACTCTATCCAGAGTGACAGCTTGAGGCTCTGTCTCAAAAAAAAAAAAAAAAAAGTAAATAAAATAAAAAATATGTTAGATTTTATTGGTTGATGGTACCTGAGCTTTACATATTTACTAATTGTCTATCTAGTTGTTTCATCAACTCTTTTAAAGTAATGTTAATATTTCTAAGCATGTTTGGAAATGTGTATGTACTCCTTTCAATTCAATTGGTTCTTTTCCCCACACATTTTACAGCTTCAGAATTTAGTGCATATTCATGCAAGAATACTATATCTTCTTGGAGAATAAGCTTTATATCTTTATGCAATTATCTCCTGTCTCTGGTAATTTTCTATGTTTGAATATTTACTTTATCTGATATTAATATTGCTACTCCTATTTTCCTCTTTTTCATATTTGTGTGACATTTTTCAATCTGCAATGGATTTCTCTTCATTCCCTCTGATATTTCCTATTTTTAATTGACACATTTAGGCCATCCATATTTAGTTACCAACAAGGTAAAACATAAGTCTGCCATTAATTGATTAATTTGTTTTGTTTCTGTTTTCCTTGTTCTTCCTATAGGATACTTGAACATTTTCCAGAATTACATTTTGATTTACCTATAGTGGTTGTTTTTTCTTAAAAAATAAAACATGTCTAATTTTTATCATATATATTTTAGGTATACAACATAATATACATAAAATAGTGAAATGATTATAAGTAAAGAAAATTGATATAACCATCACCTAATGTGATCATTATATCATGTCAACTAAATTGTTTTGTGGTAAGAGGTACCAAAATCTATGTCTTTACTTTTCAGTATATGATACAATATTAGTAAGTATAGCTTTCATTCTATACATTACATCTGTAGACTTACTCATTCTACTTAACTATAAGTTTGTATCCTCTGTCCTACATTTCCATTTCCTCCTTCTTATCTCCTCCAGCTCCTATTCCATTTTCTGATTCTATGCATTTAATTTTTTTAGGTTCCATGAATAAGTGAGGTCAGGTACTATTTATCTTTCTCTTTAGTAGTTGTGTTTCTTTTAAGTTTCAGCATGCTGGCTATTATAAATAATGCTACCATGAACATGGGTGTGCAGGTACCCATACAAGGTGCTGATTTCATTTTTGGAAGGTACAGATGTAGCATATGGATTTCTGGGCCATAATTTTGACAAAACCACTAAAAAGACACAATGACACAAAGATAGTCTCTTTAATAAAAAGTACATGGATACTGGATATAATTAATACAAAAGAATGAAACTGGACTCTTCCATCATACATAAAAATTCAAGTTGACATTACAACATTTCAAGAAGAAAGCAAAAGGAATAATTTTTTTGATACTGGGTTTGGTAATGATTTTTTAGATAATACACCAAAAGCTCAGTTAACAAAAATCAATAAATTGGACTAAATCAAACTAAAAAGCTTCTGCATAGAAAAAAATAAACAATCAAAAAAGGTAGCCTAGAAATTGGAAGATATATTTGCAAACTATATATCCTCCAAGGTGCTAATATTTAAACTATAAAACAACTCCTACAACTTAATTTAACAAAATTAAATTTACAAAAGGAAAAAGAACCCACTAATTAACAATGGGCAAAGGACCTGAACATATATGTTTCTAAAGAACATATAAAAATAGCAAACAGGTACAGGAAAAGATGGTTAACATCATGTGCAAATCATCAGGGAAACACAATGTCACCTCTTACTTTAAGGGTGGCTCTTATCACAAAAACAGAAGATAAGAAAGTGTGAAATAAAGACACACTTATAGAAAGTGTGAAATAAATTCAGTCCTTATTAACATTAGTAAGAATGTAAACGTGTAACACTATAATAGAAAAGAGAATGAAGGTTTTTCTTTGTTTTTTGTTTTTGTTTTTGTTTCTTTTGAGACAGTCTCACTTTGTCACCATGGGGAGAATGCAATGGTATCATCATAGCTTGCAGCAACCTCAATCTCTTGGGCTTGAACCCCCTCCTGCCTCAGCCTCCCCAGTAGCTAGGACAGCAGGCTCCCACAATGCCCAGCTAATTTTTCTTTTTCTTCCTTTCTGTCTTTTTTTTTTTTTTCTTAGTAGAGACAGGATCTCATGCTTGCTCAGACTCAAACTCTTGAGCTCACGCAGTCCACCTGCCTTGGCCTCCCAGAGTGTTACGATTATAGGCAGGAGCTACTGCACCCAGCCAGTGTAAAGATTTTTCAAAAAATTAAAAACAGAAGTTCCTAGAATCCTTTTGAGCCTATTTCATTGAAAGTTGCTTTAGGGGTTGATCTTCTATTACATGATACATACATAAGTTGTCATATATTAATAGTGTCATCATGTATCACCTGAGAGAGAAACATTGCCTTCCTCCATCACCTCTTACACTCTATCATCTGTAATATGATTACCTCAAATACATACATTTAGAATAGACATCATTTTTATGTCTTTTCCTTCAACAATCCCAATAGGAAATGGGTATAATAAACACATTCTGGGTGAAGGGGACAGTAATAATTTTGACCTGAAATGTACAAAACAAAACTATGTAACTAAAACATGTGCAATATTCTAAAATTAAAAAAAAAAAACAGGAAAAATAATGGCAGTTGTAGTTAGCTTTTTATTACTTATTTTGCTTATGTATTCTTATTTCCTGTTAATGTTTCATTTTATAAACTAGTTTTCCTTCTATGGAGAATACTACATTTAGTCATTGTTGGGGCCTAGGTGTGCTAAGTGAGAAATTTTCTTGGTTTCCATGTGTCTGATAAAGTGCTGATTTCTCCTTCATTCTTGAAACATCTTACATCTGGAAACTAAGGTGTCATTTTTCTCTGCCTACTTTTAGGATTTTTCTCTTGTCTTTATTTCCAGAACTTTTATTATGATATGTCCAGACATTGATTTATTTGGTTTTATACTATTTAGAGTTTTCTAAGCTCCTAGAATCCATAGATTTTCTGCCAAAATTTAGAAATTTTTCAGCAATTATCTATTTGCATAATTTTAGCTCTATCCTTTCCTTCTCTGCTAGAGCTCTCACAAATGTTTTTCTTTCTTAGAGTCCCACAGACCCGTTGTACACTTTTATTCAGTTTATTTTCCCTTGTTTGTATAGCTTGTGTCATTTCTATTCTATTTTACATGTAAATGATCTTTCTTTCCTCACTGGTCTACTGTTAACTGACTTTCTGAGCATTTATTTGGATTAGTGTATATTTCCAGTTTCTAAAATTTCAGTGTTTATATTTCCTGTTTGCTAAAACTTTGAATTTCTTTAGGGTGACTTTATAATTTTCCATTTGTTAAGCTGGTTTGTAATTGCTCATTGAAGCATTTTTGTCATGGAAATGAAATAATCTTTGTCAGAAAGTTCTGAGGAATCTGCCCCTGCAATGTTGACATCTATTTTTCTTCCCTTCCCCTCTCCCCCACTGAGTTGGGGATCCTCCGATTCTTGGCATGATAAGTGATTTTTGAATGAAAAATCGGACATTTTTATATTATGTTATGTGACACTCTGGATCTTATTTAATCCTTTTTTGCCTGCCTTTCCCTGGCAGAGGAAGAGGAGCAGGGCTCTGCCTTGTTATGGCCAGGTAGAGCTGGAAGTCTACATTCTACACTTGGCCATTGTTGACATTTGAAGGAGGTGATTCCTCATTGGAACTTCTGGCTCTGAATATCGTCTCTACTGACACTTCAGGGAGATGGCTTCATCTATTACTTCTTGGATAGTAAAAGTCTCAGCTTCCCAGTAGACTTCTAATTCCACCGTAGAGTTCAGTTTTTCTACCACTGGGTGTAGGTGGATGTACCGGATAACCATATCGTCTCCATTGACACTGTTTGGGGGCTGTTAATATTATTAAAAATAGCTGCAATTATAATTTCAATGGCTTTCAAACTTCCAAAGATAATGGATTTCCTTCCATTCTTTTCCATTTCTTCCATGCTTGTAATTGGCCATGGAAAATAAGAGTCTTAGCTCCTTATTCAGCCTTCTCTGATAACCACCTCAGTAGAAGTGTCTATGAATTTAGAGCCCAAAAAAAGTTCCCACACAACTTTTATTCACATGGACGGGCTCCAAAGTATTTTTTGTGCTGTTTAACAAAACAATTAGAGGTTGTTGTATACTAATTTTCAGTCATTTTAGACTGTCTCCTCCCAGTCCTTTGGTTAGAGAGAGCCTAATTCTGCATAAATATGCAGAGCTTCTTCTGCATAATTCCTGGACCTCTAACTCTGCTCATCAGACTAGCAGACCTAGGTACTTATTGACTAGAGTGGTGGGAATGAAAGCCAGATAACAGTGGATGGGAGCATGAATGTGAGGGAGCTCCATGGGGAAATTAAGCCATGAATGAGAAGGAAATTAGTTGATCAACAGAAGTTAGAGTTTTTAGTAAGGAAATACTTGAACATAGTTTATGGTTAGTAGGCAAGAAGCCTGAGATTATGAATGGGGAGTGAAAAGGGAAGGTTGTAAAATAATCCTGAAAGAAATATAAGGTTAGGAATTTCACATGGAGGGAGAATTATTTGCTTTGAGCATATAGAGACTTAATCCAACTTATGACCTAAGAGAAAAAGAAGTATGAGTAGATTAATTGGAGTGGTAGAAGGTTGAAAAATTCATCACAATTTTTTTTTTGAGACAGAATCTTACTTTATCGCCCTCAGTAGAGTGCTGTGGCATCACAGCTCACAGCAATCTCCAATTCTTGGGCTTAGGTGATTCTCTTGCCTCAGCCTCTCAAGTAGCTGGGACTATAGGCGCCTGCCACAACACCTGGCTATTTTTTGTTGCTGTTTGCCTGGGGTCGGGTTCAAACCCACCACCCCCTCAGTATATGGGGTCAGCATGCTACCCACTGAGCCACAGGCACCACCCATCATTACAATTGTTTAAATTA
The DNA here is from genome assembly GCA_963573935.1 of Arctocebus calabarensis. NCBI lineage: Eukaryota > Metazoa > Chordata > Mammalia > Primates > Lorisidae > Arctocebus > Arctocebus calabarensis. The sequence continues at coordinate 25,739 of CAUYON010102906.1, read as the reverse complement.
AATTCTAGGAAAGAATTTTCTGAGATAAAAAAAATGACAGGTGTAAATGAGGTTAAAGTGAGTAGTGAAATTTTAGGAAGGTCAGTGAGGGAAATGGAGGTGTTTTATATCCTATCATACTTTACTCATTCGGGTTTAGGGTTAAGATAGTCCTCATTTTATTTTATTTATTTTATTATTTATGTATTTATTTATTTAGAAACAGAGTCTCACTTTGTTGCCCTTGGTAGAGTACCATGGAGTCACATCTCACAGCAACCGCCAGCTCTTGGGCTTAGGTGATTCTCATGCCTCAGCCTCCCAAGTAGCTGGGACTACGGTTTTTGTTGCAGTTTGACTGGAGCCGGTTTCAAACCCGCCACCCTCAGTATATGGGACTTGAGCCCTACTCACTGAACCACAGGCACTGCCCGACCATCCTCACTTTAATCATCATTTAAGATACATAGTAGTACACAGGGGAATAATTGGTGTGCAAGGACAGTCATGTATGTCAAAAAAAGGCTCAAATAGGCTCCGCGCCTGTGGCTCATTGTGCTAAGGCGCCAGCCATGTACACCTGAGCTGGCAGGTTCGAATCCAGCCCAGGCCCGCCAAACAACAATGACGGCTGCAAACAAAAAATAATGGCTGGGCGTTGTGGTGGGTGCCTGTAGTCTCAGCCACTTGGGAAGCAGAGGCAGGAGACTCGCTTGAGCCCAGTAATTGGTGGTTGCTGTGAGCTGTGATGCCACAGCACTCTCTCCAGGGTGACAGCTTGAGGCTCTGTCTCAAAAAAAAAAAAAGAGAAAAAAAGGCTCAAATAATAAACAATACATCAAGATAGGAAAGATGAGAGCCCTGGAAAATCCAAACTTGGCTACATGAAAATAAAGAAATTCATAAAGCAGAAAAGTTTGTGATGTCTAAGAATGAGCTTAACGAGAGGAAGAAAGCAGGATACGGAAGACTGAAAGAATGGGTAGACAGCAGGGCAGCGGTAGAGAGGTCTACCTAGCCAGAAGAAAGTTGGAGCCTCTGTTTGCAGTGGAAAACAGTAATGCTCATATCAGTGAATGAATCCATAATGCAGAGAAATGCTTCCTTTTTTCTGCCCAGTCATTCACAATAAGCTGTATGATAATCCTTATAAGTTAAAATCTATGTAGTGTTAAGTAACTGAGATGTATGCTTTATCTGTTATAATAAAATATCCGTATTTTGCATGTGAATGTGCAGCTATGTTTTTGGCTCAAACTTTCAGGAAAAAAATCTTTTGTTTTAAATTTTTTTATTCCAATTTTGTTTATATTTAAGTATGTGATTTTTGCACTATATAGGAATTTTAGCATTGAATCTTTAAACATATTATGGTACAAGAATTCTGTGTAACAAATAATTTCAAAACACAAGAAAAGAAACATGGTACATGAAGTTTTATGTACCAGTAGCAAATAGTACTACCCATGTATAATGCCCATCCTTATTTTTCCCTCAAAAATTTGGACAAAAATGTGTGCATTATATATGGCAAAATAGAATACTTTAAATAAGATACCAGAGAACAAGATTTATGAGGTAGACTATATCTAAATGATGGCTAGTTCCACAGGTTGAAAAGATTTCAAAATATCTCTTATTGTGATTCTCCAATGTCTTGATTTTTAGAATTTCATTTTGGTTGGAAGTCCAAATTTATCTCTTTATATACATTAATGCTAGGTTTAAATTGTGTTGCACCTGTAACACTTCAATTCCAATTTTCCCAAAGAAACTCCTGTAAGAGTCAAAGTTATTTTAGTAGATCAGGAAATGCATTATAAGTTATTTAAAAATGATTTTTCTAATTTTTTCAATCCTTTCTCAGAAGGCGTGCTGAATCCAAAATGTAACACTAGCACCAACTCATGATCCTAATCCATAAGAGATACTAAAAAGACACTGACATAGGAAAGTTTTGTTTGGCAGATTCTTTCTTTCTCAAGGATGGTCCTATTTTTGCTTGGATAGATTGCTCTCATAAGTTGCTTAGGGTAGAGTAGTGAGGCACTATGAGACATTCTCCAAAGGGGAAACATTAAGCAAAAATAAATTATTCCTATATTGTCTTCTAAGAATTTGGGTCTTTAGTCACATGGCCTTTGTTTGTCTGAATAGTATATGCAAGTTTGGGGCCAGTGCTAGTTGCTTGCCAAGGTAGAATACTGGTGGGGAAGTTTTCACTAGAGGGCCTTATTTCATACTTTTCTTCCCAGTGTGCTCAGATTAGACTTGAATTAAGGTTAAATGAATATTTAATACAATTTCCTTCAAAGAATTAGAAAATTATTACTTAGCCTAGTAAATCTTTATGACCCAGTCTGGCCCAAATCATAGGACATGATTTCTAGACTTCTCAACCTCCTGATCTTCATCATTTGAGAAACCTCAATGTCCATGTCTCCCCATTAAAAACAAAGCACCCCAAATGGGACGCCTTGGGGTATGGTTTTGATAGGCCCAAAACAGTAGCACCTCTTTTCCTATTGTAAATATTTTGTTTTAATGGATCATATCCACAGGCAACTCCTATTTGGTTTGCTATGAAATCTATTTTTAAACTGCTCTTACATATGTCTGTGCATTAAGCTCCATTTCCTCCAAGCTTATACTTAGTCAATAGTTTTGAAATTTCAGGATGTGTTATTTTAAGTAAAAACATAAAATGCAGACTTGTTAAAAATCAGAGATAAACTTTATACAGGAGTATACAACCTCAGTATGCACGGGAATGACAAGTTATGAAATATTTGACACAACAGATTTCTCTTTTAGCATGCTACATTGTCACAAGTTCTGCATCTGAGGGCCTTTGCATAAATAGATGACACAATGATATATTGTTTTCCTGGCAGTTTTATTTGTTATGCTCCTTGTATAAGAACTGGTCAAGCAAATCAATAACCATAGAATAGATAAACTACAGTACAAAGAATACGAATATCAGAACTGTGGAGGTGAAGGGAAGCTTCCCCTTTGCTGTAGAAGGTTTGGTAAAAGATCAACTCACAATAAGGAAGATTAATGCAAGAAAAAGATTTATTTACCATGCACAGGGGAGGAATCACCAAGTGATTACCCAATATCCCAGTGGGGTCCAGAAATTTATATACTGTCATTTTAGAGCAGGGATTCTCAAGTTGTGAGTTGCGACCCACAGGAACTGTGTTAAAGGGCCGCAGCACTAGGAAGGTTGAGAACTACTGTTTTAGAGGGAAGAGGGATAAAAGGAACCTAGGTAATTCCATTAGAGATTAAAAAATGGTTACCAGGAAGGATGAACAGATACTTGTGAGCTCTGGAGGCTCTTTCTGAATCTTAGCAGGCAGAAGGGGGACCCTGTTAAGAGTATAGTAATCTTGCTGAACTGAGGAGGCAAAGATCCAAGTTTGGAGGACGATATAGTTAGACTTTGCAAAGCAGGGTATTGGAGACACAGAGAAAGAGGGCTAAGGCTGCATAGAATGTCCACTAGGTCTTTGCTCAATAATATAGCAAAAACATCTGGGACAATTTGTAACCAACATTCTTAGACTACAAAAATGGCAAAAGAAAAATTCACTGTAAATGAAATACAACCTAATAAAACCTCAGAACCTCACAAAGGAAGAAAAATACTCCAGACGTAGTATAAGTGTTAGCAAATACAAATTTTTCCTCATCATTAAAAAAATAGGTAAATGTATAATCAACTATTTAAAGCAAAAGTAAAAATTCATTGAGGAGTTTGTGATATATACAGAAGCTGAAATATGACAATGATAGGAGAAGGTATGGAGAAAATGAAAGTATACTTAAATTTTTTTGTGTTGAAAGTAGCATAATATTAAAGGTGGACTGTGATAAGGTAAAGGTTTATTTTGTAAACCTAGATAAACCACTAAAAATTCGTAAAGGGGTATAGCAAATCAGCTTATAAAGGAACAAAATGGAAAATGGTCTACTCAGGAGGTTGAGACAGGAGGATTGTTTGAGCCCAGGAGTTTTAGGCTGCATTTGAGCTACGATGATGACACTGCACTCTAGCCTGGCAACATAGCAAGACCCTCTCTGGAAAAAAAAAATCTCAATCAACTAAACAAAAAAGAAAGAAAGAATATAGAGAAATAAAGTCGATAAGACAAATGAAATGCAAAGATAGAATACAACTTATGGTGAGCTCAAAAGCACATCAATAATTACATTAGACGTAAGTCAGTTATCTATATACCCCAAGTTAAGGCCAAAGCTGTCAGACTGGAGAATAATTTCAAGACACAATTAAATCCATTTTAAATATGAAGTACTCAATAGGGAAAAAGTAAAAGGATTAAAAAAAAAAGATATACCACACTAACCTTATCAAGAAGAAAGGTAATATAACTATCTGAGAAAAGCATATTTCACAATAAAGAATGTTACTATGGTTTAAAATAAGCTTAGCAATAACAAAAAAATTATTTCTAAAGAAGAAAGATCGTAATGCCCTTAAAGAGATTGAAAATACATGAAATAAAAAAAGTGGTAGAACTAAAAGAAGAGATTGATACACTCGCTATTATAGTTAGATATTCCAACAGTTTTCATAACAGAAAAGTAGATGGAAAATCAGAAAAAGGAAGAACAGAACAACTATACCTATCAGTTTGACCTAACTGACATTTATAGAACATTTTCACAAACAACTGCAGAATACTTAGTCTTTTTAAATACACAGGAAATATTCACTAAGTTAGACTATATTCTGGGTCACAGATCAAGAATCAAAAGAAATAAAATCATACAAAATATGTTTTTAGATAAATAGTAAATTAAACTGGAGTTGAATAAAAAGACATCTGGAAAATCACCAAATATTTAAAATTAAACACACTTCCAGAATACTTGTGGGTCAAAAAAGGGAATTAATATTTTCTCCTTTTGAATGCTAATACAATACAAGGTATAAAAATTTATGTGATACAATTCAAGCAGTTCACAGAAGGTAATGTATGCTTTTAAATACATTTGAAAAAGAAAGGTTTATTATCATTGATAAGATAGAAAAAGATGAGAATATTAAATTCAAAGTAAGTAGGTAAATGAAACAAAATCAGAAATTGATGAAATTTAGTATACACGCACAATTGAGTAAATAAGGAAAATCCAAATCTGGCTGTTTGCAAATACCAAGACAGTAGATGAAACTATAGCTAAAATTGATTAAAATAATAAAAGAAAAAGCACACATTACCATCAAATCCATCAGTGGCCTTGGGAACAAGCCAGCAGTCCACATGAAGATCATCTAGCACCAGCTTAACCTCCGACAATCTCCAGGGAACAGGACAAAAGTGAGCGACTGTGTTATAGGCTCTCAGTGCACCTACCCTCCCCTACCAGGTCAGTCTTCCAGAGTGGAACACAAAAGCACCATCCATGGACCTCTCAGAAACTCGGAAAACTCATAGCCAAAGAGAACAGGTGCCTCACAGACCTATCAGCCCTAAGCTGAATGAAGAGGATTCAGATGAGAAGAAACAAGGAAAAGAACTCTAGGAAGATGTAAAAAGAAAACAAACCCCCAGAGGATCACAATGGGTCTACAGCAATGAACTTCAACCAAAGGAAATTGTCAAAATGTCAGGAATGGAATTTAGAATACACATGGCAAATAACATGAATGAAATAGAAGAAAAATTTGAAAACCAACAAAAAGCTAAAAAAAAAATTGAGATCATCAGTAAAAAATAGGAAAAAAATCACTAATAAGCTAGACAATATAAGAAAGGACATAATAGAACTTAAAGAAATGAAAGTCATTTAGGGGATTTCAAAATATAGGAGAAAAGCTTCAGCAACATAGTATACCAAACAGAAGAATTTCTATGGAGAAGCTTCTCAAACTAATCCAATTAAAGATGCAGACTAGAGAACAAAAAAAATCAGTAACAGTCAATGCTCAGAATATTATGGAATGATGTGAAGTGAACTATTATATGAATTATACATATGCTTAAGGGAGAAGGAGAAAAAGAAAAAAAACATAGAAACCCTATTTAAGGACATTATTGAGGAATACTTCCCTGATATCACCTGAAATTCAGATATCCAGATACGAGACAGTTATAAACACCAGAAATATTCATAGCAGATAGGACATCTCCAAGTCACACAGTCAAGAACTTGGGTAAAGTCAAAATGAAGGAAAAAATTGCACAAGCAGCAAGATGAAAGCAACAACTAATTAGCAAAGAAAAACCCATGAGGCTAACAGCAGACTTCTCAGCAGAGACTTTACAAACCAGAAGCAGTTTTTGGTCTGGGCTGGGTTTGAACCTGCCGCCTCCAGCATATGGGGCCAGTGCCCTACTCCTTTGAGCCACAGGGGCCACCCCAAGATTTTGAGTCTTTAAAAAGAGAATTGACAACTTCTAAATGCGGGATCAAAAATGTTTTCACATAGTAATTGAGAAAGTCTCATGAATGTTATGTCAATCAGGTTGATGAAAATATCTCAGATTGTATGTGAAGCCCGCACACTATACCCCATGATTGAACTAATGTACACAGCTATGATTCAATAAAAGAAAAAAAGAGAGAGAGAGAGAGAGAGAATAGACAGCCATGAATTTTGTGTTCTGCAAAACTCTGTTTTATAAATTATGGAGAAATAAAGACCTTTCCCAAGAAGCAAATACCAAGGGAATTTGTCACTACTAGACAGGTACCACAGGAAACACCCAGAACTCCATATTTCAGGTGCAACACAATCCCTAAACTAACAACATCATATTATACAGATCTAGGAAAAATAATTCTAAGCTTTATTTGAAGCTAAGAAAAAAAAAACAAAACCCAAATAGACAAAGCAATCTTAAGCATAAAGAACAAATCTAGGGGATCACATTACCAGATTTCAAATTGAGTTTCAAGATTATAGCAACCACCAAAGCAGTATGGTACTGTATAACAGTAGACACAGGGCCAGTGGAACAGAATAGAGAACACAGATATAAAACCATTTACCTACAATCAACTAATCTTTGAAAAAAAGTCCACAGCATACTTTGGGAAAAGGAAGCCCTATTCAGTAAGTGGTTCTGAGAAAACTGGACAGCCACATGCAGAATGAAACAGGAGCCCTATCTCTCATCATATACAAAAATTAATTCAAAATGTATTAAAGACTTAAATGTAAGGCACGAAATCATCATGATTCTAGAAGAAAACATAAGCAAATCTCATCTCAAGACCAGCCTAAGTAAAGAATTTGTGACTAAGATCCCAAAGGCAAATATAACACCAAAAATAAATAAATATGACTTAATTCAATTAAAAAGCTTCTGCATCAGAATGGGAAAATATCTGAAAAGTGTATATCTTGTAGAGTGCTAACATCTAGAATCTACGAAGAACTGAAATCAGCATTAGAAAAACAAACAGCCCATTATAGTGGGCAAAACACATGAATATAAGTTTTTCAAAAGAAGGTAGACAAACGGGCAACAAATGTATGATGAAGAATACTCAAAATCACTAATTCTCAGGGAAATGCAAATTAAAACCTCCTTACCCCTGTCAGAAAGGCCTATTAAAATTTTTAAAAACAATTCCTGGCAAGGATAGTAGGAGGAAGAAACACTTATATAGTGAAGGTAGGACTGCAGATTAGTACAACCTCCATGAAAAATGTAGGATGATTCTTCAAAGAAATAAATGTAGACTTAACCAGAGATTGCAGAGTTGAATGGATACCTACCCAAAGTAAAAGAAGTTGTTTTATCAAAAAAGAGACCTGGATCTGAATGTTTGTTATAGCACAATTCACAATTGCGAAGATGTGGACTAAACCTATGTTCCATAAATTCTTGAAGTGGATTCAGAAAATTTGGTGTATATGTACATAAACACTTGTGTACCAAGGAGTACTACCTGGCAGTAAAAAGAAATGCAATAATGTCTTTTGCAGCAATGTGGATGAAACTGGACACCATTATCCTAAGTGAAGTATCTCAGGAAAGGAAAAACAAACACCACATGTAATTAATTGGGAGTTAATCGATGGGCACACACACATTGCAAATGCAAAGGTGATTGAAAACCAAGAATGGGGGGAGTGAGGGAGGAAAGGAGTAAAAACCTATCTATTGGGCACTATTTGAGTGAGTTCCAGCTAAAATATTATAAAAGGTACCCCCTTGATATTTTGAAATAAAAAAACATGATAAAAGTACATGTAACTTAAAACTAAAAGAAATAAAATTTCTATGATATTAAATAGATACTAAAACTATAATGAGATATCTCCTTATCCCTGTCCGAAAGGCCACTATTAAAATATATACAAACAAGAGATTCTGGCAAGGATACAGGGACAAAGGAATGTTGATACAGAAATTAAATTAATTTCCATAAAATAGAACTAAATTTCCATGTTAAAAATAAGATTACAAATCCAAAAATTATAAGTACTTATGAATAAATTAAACAAAATCTATGTAAGAGCTGCACAAAGGTACCTTTCAAAATATTGCTGAACAAAATTAAACAGGATCTAAATAGAGACATCATATGTTCACAGATAGGAAGTTTTAAAATTGTCAAAATAAATCTTTCTAAATTAATTAATAAATTCATCACAATCTACATCAAAATCCCAATAGTTTTGGTAGCAATTGGAATATTATTCTAAAATGTATACATTAGAAAGGATCAAAACTAGGCAAAATAATCTTGGCAAAATGAAAGAAATATGACTGAACAAGACTTAGTTTCCAATTCTTATTATAATGCTATAATAATAAAAACAGTATAATGTTGTCAGACATACAGATCAATGGAAAAAATAGAGAATCCAGAAAAAGAATCAAACTTATATGGTTAATTGAATCTTAACAAATGTGCCATGTTACCTGAAGGGGAAACAATAATCTTTTCAATAAAAGGTGATGGAACAACTGGTACACAAGACAAAAAATATATACCTTGATATTTACTTACCCTTAATCCAAAAGTAACTCACAAGAGATCATAGAGCTAAATTTAAACACTACAATTTAAGCTCTACAATCTCAATAAATATAGCTGAAAATCTTTCCAACCTTATCATAGGCAATAATTTCTTAGGACATGAAAAGTACTGACAATAAGCAAAGAAAAATGACACTCATCATTTATAAAAAACTCATGAATAAGAAAAACACAAAATACAGGCTGAAAAAAAGATACTTGCAATAAAACCTCCATAGGTAACCACCTCCCTACACTGACTACCTCCTTAAGTTGACCTAATTTTCATAGACTGGATAGATATCACAAGTACATATCAATCCAGTAGGCCAAGTTCCATATGTTGACCACCTTCATATGTTGTCTAGCCTAATACAGTCCCTTGAGTGGTCAACTTACAGAGGTTCTATTGAAATTGGCAAAAGATTCTATTTTGACTATATCAGGAACTCTTACATTGCAACAAGGACAGACAAAACAATAATTACAAATTGGCAAATGATTTGAACAGTTTTTCTTTTTTGAGACAGAGTCTCACTGTGTCACCATTGGTAGAATACTGGGGTGTCACAGCTCACGGCAACCTCAAACTTGGGCTTAAGCGATTCTCTTCCCTCATCCTCCCAGGTAGCTGGGACTACAGGCACCTGCCACAACGCCCAGCTATTTTGTTGGTTGCAGTTGGCATAATTGTTTTAGCTGGCCTGGTCGGGTTTGAACATGCCACCCTCGGTGTATGTGGCTGGCGCCATAACCACCATGCTACAGGTGCCGAGCCAGAACAGATTTTTTAAAAAGAATACATCAGACCAATGGCACAAGAGTACCTGCTTAACAGCATTAATCATCAAGAAGATTTAAAATAAAGTCATATTTACAATATATTTCCTAATTTTCACTACGTAGCTAAAACTAAGATCAATAATACTAGGTGTTGGTGAGGATAGAAAACAACTGGGATTCTTTATACATTGCTGATAGGAGTGTAAAATGATACAAATATTGTAAAAGTAGGCCTAGCACTTATTTAGATGTTAACTATTTGACATTGAATTTCCACTCTAAGATATTTGTCCCTTGACAAAAAGACTAGAATAAGAATGCTCATTGCAGCTTCATTCAAGAGAAAACCTAAACACAACCCAAATGTTCATTAACAGGTCAATAGACATTTAAAAAGTTCTATAATTATTCTATAAAATACTATTCAGCAATAAAAAGGAATAATCTACTGATATGCGATAAATGAATGTATTAAATACGTTGAGCAAAGACAAAACATAAAAGGTATATAAGGTATAATTCTGAAATCCTATTAAAAGTAAATTAATCTATAGTGAAACAAAGTGGAACAGTTCTTGCCTCAGGCAGAGGTGAATTGAAATTGCTACCATGTGGCAAGTGGGAGAGAAAAGTGGGCTATATTGTATTATAATAATTTCCTGCAATTGCCAACATAAATTACCACGAATTTAGTAGCATACAACAACACTTCTTTATTATCTCAGTTCTGTAGATCAGAAGCCAGGATATAATGTGGCTCTCTGGTTCTCTGTTTCATACTTCACAAGGTTGAAATTAAAGTGTTGGTAGGGATGCCTTCCTTTCTGGTGGCTCTGATGATGGATTCACTTCCAAGCTCATTCAGGTTTGCAGAGGAATTCAATTCCATGCAGCTAAGGAACAAGGTCCGATTTTTTTTTTCTTTTGCTGGCTATCAGCTAAGATTCACTCTCAGCTTCTAGAAGCATATCTTGTCTCATGCTTCCCTTCCTCCAAAGGAGAAATCTTTGTTGGCATCAAAAGCTGTTTGAATCCTTTCTAGATTTTAAATTTCTGACTCCCCTTCTGCGTTTCTCTTCTGCTTTGAACAGCTTGTGTGATTGCATTGGACTTACCTGGTTATCTGGGAGATGTTCCCTCAGTTAATTAGTAACCTTAATTACACCTGCAAATCCCCTTCACAAAAGTACCCAGATTATTAAGTTCCTGTTTGAATAATCAGGATACTGGGACCTTTGGGGGAAAGGAGGAAGACTCTTTAGAATTCTGCCTACATGAATCTTGATGGAATAGTGGTCATATAGGTGTACTTACATGCCAATGTGCATTAAACTGTTCACTTAAAAGGTATTAATCTTATGCTACATAACAACTTAATATAGTTAACTTAAAACATAACTATCTATAGGATTTTATAGTGAAAAGAAGTATAAAAGAAAGGCATGAGGTATGCTTTCAAAGAAATAAAATGCCATATTCAGATAATATCCTTAGCAAAATGTAGAGTATATATAATAAAGCATTATACAATTATGTACATAATACAATGAGTATATATATTCAATTACCTGTTTAAAAAGTTAACTCCATTTCCTCTAATATGACTCCTCTCAAAGAACTTTCTCTGATTTGAGAAAAAATAAAACAACAGCAGGAGTAGCAATAACCAAATTATAAGTAATTTTATGACAAATTCTTCTTGAGTCCTTATGCCATAAGCTTGCATAAGTATATATAGATGCCCTTCAAACTGACCAAATGAGAATTGTATGATATAATACTTTTTCACAGGGTGAGAATAGTGTCTAGAACAGTGTTGCCCAATAGAAATATAATGTAAGCATGAAAATAATCCCAAATATTCTGTCAGTCACATTATAAAGCAAGGTATGAAAACCAGATGCAATTATATTAAATTTATTTTATTTAGCCAGTATATACAAAATATTTCAATATGCATTTGATATAAAAATTAATATTACATTCTTTTCTGATAAAATAAGTGATTGAAATTTTATAACTTCAAGATGGTAATTATGGTAATTAAATTTTTGTATTAACTGGGAGAGTGTTTTGGGGTAGAACAGATCACCCTCCATGATGTAGGTGGGCTTCATCTGATCAGTTGAAGGCACAAATAGAACAAAAAATATGAAAGAATTTTCCAGAAGACTGTATTTGGACTTCATTGGCACCATTGGTCTCCAGGCTATTAGTCTTCAGATTGGAGCATCGGCTGTTCTGGGTCTCTAGCCTGCTGGCCCATATTACAGATTGGGCCTTAATCTGTCAGTGTCTCTGTCTTCCTACAATATCCATGAATGTCTTGTGAGTTACTATATCTCCTATCCATTCTTCCTCTCTGCAGAACCCTAATGCTATACATTTGCATTTTGTACTTTAAGTCCATAATTCAATTAAAACTTCAATTCCTTAGTTGCACTAGCCACATTTTAAGGGTTCAATACTCACAGGTGAGGAGTGGCTACTATTACACAAAGGTTTAAGTATTAGCAATTTTTAAGTAGTAAGTAAATGTTAATTAGTAAGTATTAGTATTTTTTTTTCCTATAAAGGACCAGATAGTGAATATTTTAGTCTGTGTAGGTCTTATGGGTTTTTATTACAACTACTTTCTCTACTGTTGTAGGCTCAAAGTAGCCATAAACATTATTATGTAAACAAATAGGTGTGGTGTGGCTCAATAAAACTTTATTTACAAAATCAGGCAACAAGCCAGATTTGTCTAGTCAACTGTAGCATACCAACTAATACTCTGAAGGAATTGAAGCAATTTTCTGGTGTTATAATTTTATGACTGAAAGACAGCTTTTGATTTTCATTAAAAAAGTTATTTGCCCTAAAAATTATCCTTTCAACTGCCAATGCAATTTTATCAGCTTTATCTCTTTTGGTTTAATATCAAATAGATGAAACATTTATAAGGAATAATGAAATCCACTTATATATAGATAATTTGGACTATTTAAAAATATTAATGTAGTTATATCATGAATATTATTTTGAATGATCTAATTTTATCAACAATCTGCATGTTGGAATTCAGATCAGAGAAGTGGTTTTCAGATAACTTAATAAAGGGATGATCTGATAAGGACAAACATTCTTAGTAAGTCAGACATTATTTATTAAGAAAAAATACTTGAGTGTTTCAATATATTTAGTTTCTTTTAGTTTTCTATAGATAATATTTATATGGTAACATTTTCACTTTCTACTTATTTCCTATTGCCAAAGGACATGACAAAGACATGCTTTCTAGATTAATATCTGCCTCTAACCAGAAGGAGTGAGGAAGAGCAGACACAAGTTAAAATGAATTTTTAAATACATATGTGATCTGTGAGCATGTACTTCCACATGCTTTGGCTTGAAGACAGACTTGAACCTTTTGATTTTACCCCCAGGAAAGGTGTGGGTGGGCACATGTTTGTATTCCAGTTGGTGTTAGATACCATCAGCTGCAGCATCAGTAAATTAGTAATTAGAAAGTCCTGTCCCAGGCTCGGCACCTGTGACTCAAGCGGCTAAGGCGCCAGCCACGTACACCTGAGCTGGCAGGTTCGAATCCAGCCTGGGCCCACCACACAAAACAACAATGATGGCTGCAACCAAAAAATGGCTGGGCATTGTGGTGGGCGCCTGTAGTCCCAGCTACTTGGGAGGCCGAGGCAGGAGACTTGCTTGAGCCCAGGAATTGGAGATTGCTGTGATCTGTGATGCCACGGCACTCTACCCAGGGTGACAGCTTGAGGCTCTGTCTCAAAAAAAAAAAAAAAAACAAAGAAAGTCCTGTCCCAGTGTTGTACGTTCCACTGAAGTTCATCTAGGAACTAAATCCAATGTCAATTGGAAAAGAAGTACCAGCTTAGAAAAGTTTAAATGATTCTCATCTTTAGGGCCACTGTGAACTTCATGAACATTGTACCCTGGGAATTTGCTTTCAAATAACTTTGAGACATTGACCTTGACAAAATCAGGCAATGTCTAGACCGAACTGTCACCATGATTATTTTGTCTAAATGGATGGTTAGGTCAAATAATTAACAAATTCATTAGACATTCAATCAGTCTTTAAGGGATGTAATTATTAACTTCATACTTAAAATGTGAAAAATACTTGTTCCCAGGGATAAGGAATGTTTATAAAATGGAGTTGGTGGGGCAGTGCCTGTGGCTCATTGAGTAGGACACTGGCCCCATATAACGAAGGTGGCAGGTTCAAACCCAGCCTTAGGGGAACTGCAAAACAGAAAAATTGCTGGGTGTTGTGGCAGACACCTGTAGTTCCAGCTATTGGGGAGACTGAATTAAGAGAATCACCTAAGCCCAGGAATTGGAGGTTGCTGTGAGCTGTGTGATGCCATGGTGCACTACAATAAAGTGAGACTCTGTCTCTACAAAAAATAAATTAAATAAATAAATAAATAAATAAATAAATGGAGTTGGTGCCATGTAGGGGCTTCCTCTTATTCCTCTTTGGTTTCCATAATTCCCGCTGACTCCTCCCTCTCTTCCTTCTTTTTTTATACCTCACTTGTTTATTTGCTTGTGAACTTTAATCCAGGATATAATACAGGTTCTCAATTGTCTTTGGTTTTTAAGTAAAGAAACCCGCCTTTTGGATGAACTGCTTTAGAATTAGGGCCTCCAGATTTTTCTTTTGCATCAGAGCACACATATCTCACACTGTGCACACCTGCTTCTGTACCTTTCTGAAAGGTATGAGGCACTTTTCATATTCTTTGGCTTTCATACCCTTGGTGATATAAATATTTGACCTTACTGTCCTTTAGCTCTTCTTCAGAAACAAATATGAAACATCTAGCAACTATTTGAGCTTGCCCCACCCGTGTCTTATTGCTGATTATCCAAGAAGTCTAAATACACAAGTCTCTAACTGTATGAAATGAGAAATTCTAGCTGATCGTTAGGGATTATTAACTAAGTCATTATTTCCTCTGAGCTGGTCAGTATTAACTTAAATTTTAGGTATTGAAGAGCATTCATTAACCAGTCCTTATTCCCAATGGGACCCTGAGCACGCTGAAGATAATATGTCAGTAGTTTTCAGGTTCCATAGTCAAAATACCACGTTTAATCTCACCATCCACTCTCAATTACACTTATGAAAACGTCCCTTTAATTTGCTTCTTTATTTTCTGTGATAATGATGTCTCCCATGTTTAAAAAAATTATAGTTCTTTAGTAGAAGGTGTTGATGTCACATGTCTCCTCAGTCCACCTCTGAATTCAACTTGGATGAGGTGACAGGGTCTGTACATTAGGACAGCCTCCCTTTTAAGGGCCTGTATCTCTTTGAGGGCTTTACCCTGGAGCTGTGAAAGGTGGTCAGGAATCATGGCTACTGAGAATGACTGGATATATCAGTTCCACAATAACTGTCAACCTGGAAAGGACTAGAGCCACTGGATAAATGCCTCAGCTTCTCATCCCTATGTGAAAATTTCTAGGCACATGAGTGGGGCCCAGCAAGGAACCCTTAACATCCACAGCAGGAATCTATTCATTAGAACATTCTTTATTAATTTTCTTCTTTCTTTGCTTCACTTTCTCTACTTCCTTATTCGTGTTTTCTGGTATCACATCCCAGATAAGCCACGTAGCATCCCAGATCACTTCCTGGGATAGGCTTAGGGAAAATTTACCTAAGACTCTTCCTTGGTGTCAGAGCACACACAGCTGACACTGTGCACACCTGTTTCTGTGCAATGGAAGCCTGAGTACGCCATTCAGGAGAGCACCTTGCTTTGATTCAGCCACAGTTTAATTGTCTTACATTTCTTACCATATAAGACACACAGGTACACATAGAGGGAGACCGCTCTTCAATTTTTAGAAGGTCAGGATGGAAACTACCCAGTGAAGAGGGCTTTTAAATACACTCATATCCTTATTTCCTTGATTCTGCACAACACTTTAAAAGGTCAGCATATTTAACCCCATTTGCAGATGGAATTAAAAACACAACAAGGGTATGTTAAGAAGGAAAAAGTCCTTCTAACTCCAAAGTGAGTAGACTCTACTAGACACTATTTAAGGTAAGAAGGGATCACCTAGAAACCTGAAAATTCTAGAGAACACCTTATATTCATCAGTATGACCACCTTTATATGATTCTGGAGTAAGAGAAAAAAAATCTAAAATAATTTTTTTTCAAGCTCATTAGAATGATGATCACACAATTTCTTTAGTCCTCAATTTTTAAAAAGTGTGGGGTGTATTTGGGGGAGAGGATGATCCTTAATGTAGTTCTCATTGACCATATTTCTGGCACCAAAAGTGGGTCCTCTTCTAGCTATAAACAATTGTTTTCTCATAATGTGGCTGCTGTCTTCAAGATATTCTATTAGTCTTGCCTCAGATCTTACCTGCTTCATCTGTTCTTTGAGGTTATTCTATATGTATTCCCTCCTACTAGCTAGAAGTTATTGTGCTGATATTTGATCTCAACAAACACCTTTCCCTAGAATCAGACTGGTCTTCTTCCTATGACAACAAATCCCTTCTTTCCCAAATAGTGCCTTCCTCCCTCCATTCAAATCCTACCCATACTTCATGATCCAACTCGCATTCCCTTTGCTCTGCTGTGCTCTGCAAGATTCCCACTATTCCTGTACTCAGAGCCATTTTTTTCCCTAAAGTGTTTTCCATGTGCTATGGACTGAATGCTTATGTGGCTCTGTCCCCCCAAATTCCTTACATAGAAGCCTTAACTTCCAGGGTATTAGGAGGTAAGCCTTTGGAAAATAATCAGGTTTAAAAGAGGTCATGAAGACAGGGCCCTCATGATGAGATCAGTGCCCTATAAAAAGAGTCAGGGAGCTTGCTCACCCTCTCTGCTTCCCATGATGTGAAGATACAAGAGAAGATGTCCATCTGCAAACTAGAATATGGGTCCTCAATAGACACTGGATCTGCTCATACCTGATCTTAAATTTCCTGGGCTCCAGGTCTTTAAAAAATAAATTTCTGTTGTTTAATCCACTCAGTCTATGGCATTTTGTTATAGAAACAAGAACTAAGACGTGATGGTATCGATTTTCATTCAATGTAGGAAAGGAACTGCACATGCTGTTCCCAAGTTTCTCAAGTCCCTTGAAGCAAGTTAAACAACAGACTTGCACAAACACATATCTCAGTTACTTATGGGCAACACAATGGGGAGAAGCTCCCTAGTGGAAGGACCACTAGCTGCGGTTCTGAAACTTTGTCTTCCTCCAGGAGGTCATTAACCGAACTACTTATATCTCTGGGCCTGAAGTGAAGCCAAGTACTGAAAGAAAATTCTTTTGAGGTCCTAAGTTTCAAATATATTAAGCATATTCAATCACAGAAGGAATATACAAGAAACCACGTCTAGATTACCTAATACTCATCATTCACCTACAGTGTAAGAAAGTCCCCTGTGTGTTTCCTAGATTGGGCTTTAAATTTTTCACTGAGGTGGATTCCACAGAATATCTTTGAGCCTTTATCGAAAAAGAGTTGCAACTGTCTTGCAAGCATTTGTGGCTTGCAAGGGAGGGAGAAAGTAAGCATTTTGTCAGGTTGGGGTGTAAATAAAGGAAATTTCCCTGGAGCTGTTTAGGATGTGATTCTGGCCCAATTTTACAGAGCTTCTGCTCTGCTCTGCAGACTCTCCAAGGAGCTGATCTCGAGAGCTGTCTTGAAATAACTCAGAAGCAGCTCAGAGTTTGGGTCGGCTCTACAGGGAAAGCAGACAGAAAGGGAAACAGCTCTTGAACTGAATGGATGATTGAACTAGGAATTCAGAGAGGCTTCTCAGAGGAGGAGTGAAATGGTAAAGGATTTGCTCCTTAAAAGAGGGTGCGGAGAGCATGCAGCAGGGCTAATGACACTCTCCCTGCCAGCACTGCTGGGTGACTGCAGCTACTCGTGCCGTTCCTGCTTAGGGAAGGATTGTGGCTACTGATGTGGTCTGAGACATTCCAAATAAAACTACAGACAACTGTGTTTCCCACAGCTCGCCAAAAACTTAGCAGAGGGCAGGCTAGATAGATGGCTGGGAAAGTAATTAAACAGAGGAAAGCTAAGAGCTGTCAAATGAGAGAGTGCTCTAAAAATAATGAAACAAGGGCTCTGTAAAGTTGATGGTTAAAGGAGAATTGCTGGCCACTTAACAAGTTACAATTTGCGATGACTATGTACCAGGCACTTTGTCAGATGCTGAGACTACCACAGTGAATTGATCAGGCTATGATAAGCAGGTCAGACAGACTGTGTTATGGTCCATTATTTTACTTCCAAGAAACACAGTCAACAGCCTCCTTTGTGATTCACTTGTGCGAGTTTCAACCTGCGTGGCTTCTTGGTGTTGCTGGGCGGGCTTCATTTGTTTTGATCCACACAGATTTTACATTTCTTGATTTTTGCATATCTCAAAACTTTCATAATGAACCACATATTCACTTTTCTGGGGATTCATGTCTAAAGAGTCCTTGGACAGGAAAGGATTAAGATTCTTGAATCTAGAGGCAAAATCTGGAGACTTTTCGATATGTACTGTTTTTTTCTAAAACTTGAATTTGAATACTAAAGCTTTCACACCATGTATGCATACCCATGTTACTATAGATTGCAGTTTGTCTTGTGTTCTTGAGCCACTAAATCTCCTGAAATGTTCTGGCTCAGAAAGTTTGTAACTCCTGCACATCTGCTAGTGTTGCAGAAAGGAGAAATGGAGGGTAAAAGAGGTCAAGAGATTTAACCTGTGTTTTCTCTTCTAAACAGGGGCAGAAACAGGATTAGAACCCGTGTCTTCTGCTTCCTAGCTCAGCACACTTACTTCAGATTTTAGCATTCTCTCTGCAATTGGAAGAGTCAAATTCCAAAAAGACTCTCTTGAGTTATTCAGAATGTCGGTATAAAAAAAGCACAGGACTCTTAGCACTTTTCTTGTCCCTAAGCCCCTACCTCCACACCTGCCCCCCCGCCTCCTTTTTCCTTTTCTTAGGTGAATAAGACAATGAAGCAATCTTAGATAGACTTAGAATGTTTGGAGAAAACTTAGATGCACTGCTCTGAAAATCAATTACTGTTTCAGCTCCACTGGAGAGAGACTACCTAGGTAGAGACAGCCACTCAAATCTGTTCCTCCTCCCCTGGTCTTGTACCAATTTCTTATCCTGACCTCTTCTACTCTGCATGTTCAGTTCCCACCAGCTCTTTATGCTTCTCCTGGTTGTCGCCCCAGTGTAGACTGGAGATTACAGCCACCATTCCTCCCAACACTATCACCCGGAGGCTGTCAGTATGTAATAATTTTCATTTGCAACTGACTAAAGTGAGAGTATTGTTCTAATTGCTATTGAGTAACAGTAAATTAAGCAGGGTAACCAAGAAGACAGGAGACGATGGGAATGGGAATTATACTTGTGTTCAGAAACATAAATTTAGGATTACTACAGTTGTACTATAACTCTGAAAACTGAGGATTTATGATTTTTTTTATACACTGGGAAAACTTCTAGAGTAGATTACATTTTTGTTCAAGTAGTAGGTTTAGTTTGTTCTCTATAGAAAAAATGACAAGGCAATAAAAGAAGTCCTTGCTTTATGACACCAGAATATTTTAGATAAGACTCACTACTGAGCTTTAATTGATTTTATACTGGTGGAGAGCAACAGCAAAATAGAGAGAAGAAATAGAATTATGGTGTTCCAGTCTCAGCTAGCGTAGTCACAGTCTAAAAAACAAAAGAGGCAGGAAATGAACATTTTAGGTCTTAGAAAAATCAAAAAGCTTTCTATTCAATGGGTGTCAATCATGTGTCCACTCATGGGCTAGGTGCTTTTGGACATCAAATAAAAATGACAAGAAACCAGAAAAGCTTGGATTAGTCTTGTATGTACTTATTTGAGTTACATGCCTAATTAGGTAGATTGCTATATTATTATGTATTAATTATTTATTAATTACATACATAATTATGTAAATGTTTAAAAAAGAAAAAATGTTTAGAATCTGGTGGTGCTCCTCTCAAAGGAGTAGGGCACCAGCCCCAAATGCTGGAGGTGGCGGGTTCAAACCCAGCCCTGGCCAAAAAACTGCAAAAGAAAAAAAAAGAAAAAATGTTTTGAATCAAAGACTAGGTTGTATGGTTCAATTGAATTATGTGATTGGGAAGAGGGACCAGACCATATATATTAGAAGAATCTAGGAAAGTTTCATGCACCAAATGAAGACCCAAGAATGTGGATAGGAGCAGGGGAGGAGGAGGAGCTCAGGAGATGAAGCTGGGGTGATATAGGTGAGGCTGTGACAAGGAAAAAGGCACTAAGGAGATGGACCTATGTAAAGCAGAGGTTGGTGTTAGGATGTGGGTAACACATGGCTACAAATGTCAGTCATTCAAAGACAAAGTTACTCAAGGCTCTCAAAAAGGCCTCATCCATAATTACCAAGAGGAGTGATCTCCTCTGATGGCAACAGTAAATAATTCTGTTGCCTGGCCGAAGTAGAGAACTAGTTGTATGGAAAGACATTAATGCACTAGAGTAGGCGTACTCAAACTTTTTAAACAGGGGGCCAAATCACTGTCCCTCAGACCATTGGAGGGCCAGACTGTAGTTAAAAAAAAAAACAAACAAAAAACTATGAACAAATTCCTATGCATACTGCACATATCTTATTTTGAAGTAAAAAGCAAAACAGGAACAAATACAATTCACACCAACGCATGTAGCCCGCGGCTGTAGTTTGAGGACCCCTACACTAGGGAAATAACTTGCCCACACCTGTCCCCTTGACCTACTTCATGAAGTTGGAAATCATTTGACCCTGAGCAAAGCAGGAAGAAAGAACACCCCACAGTGTGGTAGGAACACCAAGGTCATGAGGTTCAAACAGACCTGCCTTTAAATCCTGACTGCCAACCTCTGGGCATAGGCAAGCCCTGACTTTTCAAATAAAATGGCAAAATTTACATGAGATGAGAGAATTAGAGGGCACATGAGTGAAACATCTGGCACAATGCCTGGCACCAGCAGACACTAAATAAATGGCAGAAGTTATTAATTTAAGGAAAAACATGGGAACATTACAAAGGAACTTTTCTAGCTTGACATCTCTGACAACGTTAACACTGACAAAAGAAGAACTGGGGCTTAGTTGAGTAATCATTAAAAATCTCTTCTTGTACTTCACCCAGTGCTTCCCAAGCAGCCTGAAGTCATGTCAGTTTCCTGCTCCTGGTGAGGGTATGTGTCTGTTGCTGTTAATCCACCCCTGAATCCATTCCCTCTTTTTTCTGGTTAACTGCTGCTCACTTCTTTTTGGAGGAAGCATCTAACTATACTATTACTCCCCATAGTTGATGTGAAATTGAGCCTAACTCCTAGAAGGGTAGGCAGTTGACGTTTAGCCATGCTTCTCCACCCACCGGGGAGTTGAACATTACATACAAATTAGCCCAATTAGTGGCAATCGAATGTCTTATAACGATTTGTGGAAAGAAACTGCCTTTCTAGTGGGATTGTTGTAAAACACACCGAAAGTTGAGATCTGGATACCCAGTGCAAAGGACCTGTTAGAATAAAGACAACTAGAAGAAAGGGTCCCGATGTGAAAGAAGCAAGTGTGCCGTGCACTGTTCCAAGTGCTCTGAACATCTACTTCATGGAATTCTTTCATAAATTCTATGAGGAAGTTATTGTCTCCATTTTAGAAAAACGGAATCTGAGTCATTTACTGAGGGGTAAATAACTTTACCCAAATCACATAGCCCGTAACAGGATTTGATTCTGGACAGTCTGGCTTTACATTCTTTACTCATATGCTGTGTTATCTTTTCAGGAGATGTTTCAGATTCTGTGTCCCCTCTGATTTTCAGTAATGTGAGCTAACATATTTTCTCTTTAGTGTAACCTGTTTTAGGCTAGGGTTCTACCACTGCCACCCAGAAGGCCTGAGTCATTCGACTGCTTTCCTGGTGTTCTGTCTGCCTTCATCTGCTGAGGACATCACCTGATGTCTATGCCTTACCTTTAAAGTTCACCGTATTCTGATACTCACCTCTCTGTTTATACCTTATTTCCAGTCCTCAACTGCAAAAACTTTCTTTTTGTTGCCTACTAGTGATCTCTGTCAACCTACAGAGAGCTAATCAGCTACTTCCTATAAGTACATTGACACCTCTGACCCCCTCCTGTGCTAAATCATATAGCTAGGGAAGAAGTCTAACGCAGTATTTGGCAGTTTAACAAAGTTATCATTCAATAAATTTACTAGGCTTAAGAATGCCTCTAATATAATTTAGAATTTAAAAATAAGTTAAATTGGATGCTGGTGTTCTGAGGATTCACTCTCTCTCTTGCTTCTTCTCTTATGAAAGGAGCGGGTGGCTGCAGGTTACCCCCACTCCCAATGTCCCAGGGCTCCTTGTTAACTTTCAGGCAGTGTTTGAGATATGTGAAACAAGGCTTCTTGCAGCCATTCATTTACCCTTCCTTTGATGAGCTCTTTCTCACCAATTCTGTTGTCAATACAAGAAAGTCAAAATGAAGTTGACCCTTGTACCACACGAGGGGTCAGGGACACCAAGCTTTCCCACCCCACTTCCCACAATGCTGTGCAGTCAAACATACACATATAATGGGGACTCCTCCAAAACTTAACTACTAATCCACTATTGATAAGAAGCCTTCCTGACAACATAAACAGTCCATTAACACATATTTTATATGCTATATGTAGTATGTATTATATCCTTACAATAAAGTAAGCTTGAATAAAAGGAAATATCATTGAGAAAATATTACTCATTAAGTGGAAGTGGATCATCACAAAGGTTGCTGTTGTTATAGTGAGGATGAGGAGGAGAAGGAAGGGAAGTGGGGGTGGCCTTATCATTTCAGGGGTAGCAGAAACAGAAGATAATCCACATATATGTGGACCCATGTTTCGCCCTCCTGTTGTTCAAAGGCCACCTGCATGTATGTCTACATGAACAGTAACAATGGGAACACCACATACTAGGTTTAATTGTGGCATATCCATTTTTCATTGCCTTTTTTACTCTCTCTCCAAAATTCCTCATCTAGTAATATATATAGTTGTGCTCCCAGCTGGATGAGGTTGAGTGCTAGTCTCTAGTGCAAAAGATGAGAAGAATAATTGGTTAACACAAAAGCTGCTGTTTCCATCTGTGGCTGGAAAAGTCAGCATTTTCACACTGAAACATCCTGAATGAAGACAGATTTCTTAAGAATGTTCTTGGCCCTCCACTTAACAATATGAATTTGGGACTTTTCTCTGCCTTACAAGTCTTAAGGAGGGTAAGCTGTCAGCCTCCCCATCCTATATGCTGTAATTTGACCACGAAATTACCCTTAAGTGCTGGTTATACACTGCCAGGTTCCTAAGTTTCATTCACTAATCACCTCATGTTCTGCTGACCCAGGTTCTGTTTCCTCATTTTTCCAAACAGATTTGCAAATGAAGAAATTTCAATTTCAATATATTCTTGTCTTCAAAAGAAAGAACAAAAGGCTGAGACAACAAACACACACAATAACACAAATCTGAAAGTCTGTAAATTCTGCTATAACCTAACAAAGATCTTCATATACCAAAGAGGAATATTTGTGATTTCAGATAATTTAGGAGGGTTACTTTGAATTATCACAGAGCTCAAATGGAATTACAACACAAGGCACAGCAAAATCCTTCTTTAACATAGCCTTCCTCCCAGATAGGGAGCCATAACAAGGACTTTGCATCTGAATTTCAGCAATCAGAGTGTCTTTGGGAAACCTGATGTTGGCAAAGCCTGTAAATCTGCCCTTCAGCGGTGTCCTCTGGGCTCTAGAGGGTCAGTTCAACAGCAGCTTGGTTTGGCTGTTTCTGAGGACCAAGAGCTACTCAGCTTCAACTCTAGAGCCTATAAGGTGCTAGAAATTTGGGGAGAAAAAAATGAGAGGAGTTAAAAAATAAACCTTATGGTTTTCTTTATTATACCCTGAACATAGATAACTAAATCCTCTAATAATTTTCTTGTAACTGAGTGGATGTACCATTAGGAGTTTCTTGAACACTGGTGGAATTTGTTTTGAGCTCTTATCCCAGGACTGGAATAGAACTCACACATCTTGAGTGCTTCACTTTTATCTTAAATAGGGAGTCTTAAGAGGAAGAAGCATATATTTCACTTTAATTCCAGTAATTTCTGTTAAACTGGCCACTTGTGTTCCTTTGATTGTGAGCCACCTAATCAGATTTTCTAGTGCTGTAGCTCCATCACAGAAGAAAAGTAATTTCTGTTCTTTCAGTTCACTGGGTAAGTAAATGCCCAATTACCTTCTGGGGCCATTATGGCTCCATTTTGGAGTTTTTGCCTCCAGGCTCCACTTCAGTTTCCTCTTCAGTTACCTTATCTCATTTCCCAGTTGCGTGGCCCAGTGAGGTTTCCAGGACACAATGCCAATCTCAAGGCCAGAGTTGCAGGGTAAAAAATGACACATATAGTTACTGTTTCATTTCATAATATGGAAGTCGTATTACACTCAACTATCACCTCTTTGACCCAAATATCCTATTGCTTACATCTTTTGCTTTTATGTTAATTCATCTTACATTCAAACTCCAGTAATTAATAAGAGGATTTTTGTTCTCTGAGGAAAGAGGGGCATCGCCTATTCATATCTAGGCATTAAAAAATTAATACTTTATTTTTCACTGAGGATTTCTTTTTTTTTTGTAGAGACAGAGTCTCACTTTATCACCCTTGGTAGAGTGCTGTGGCATCACACAGCTCAGAGCAACTTCCAACTTCTGGGCTTAGGCTATTCTCTTGCCTCAGCCTCTGGAGTAGCCTTGACAACAGGTGCCTGCCAAAATGCCCGGCTATTTTTTTGGTTGCAGTTTGGCCGGGATGGGTTTGAACCTGCCACCCTGGGTATATGGGGCCGGCGCCTTACTCACTGAGCCACAGGCACTACCCTTCACTGAGGATTTCTTAACAAACCCTTTGGTCTTATTTTTCTCCAACTGCTCCTGAATTACATCCCACAGTGCAACTCAGTGAAGGAACTTTGTTTGGAAATAGAACATAATTCCTGGACCATGTTATAAAGTAGTTTTCTAGGAATCTGAGAACTGTGTTTAATCATGTTATTTGGACATGCAATTTCAGCTATATAAATACATTTCACTCCATTTGAAGATAAAGAAGGAAACAGATGTAAAACTTATCTGTATAGCTCAGAGAGGGTGTATGTAATGCCCCTGAGTTTATGACATTCTACCTAAGAAAGCAAATTAATAATTAAGAGTAACGTCTAGTGACTTCTAATTGGTATTTTTGGAACAGGGTTTAGATTTAGTTGGAAAAGCAAAATGTCACTCTTATAATCATCATTCCTGTTATTTAATAAAGAGGTTGTAAAAATGTAATACATACATGAGCCTCACTTCCCACTAGTTCACTTCCAGTGTTATACAGTGATTATGTAGTTGCTTTATAGCCATCTATAATCAGATATCTGTCTAAAGTGGTTTATCTTATCTTTTTCTTATAATAAGTGAACCAGGCAATTTTTATTGGTTGGGGGAAAGTAGGATTTCCTTTTTATTTTCCATTTCCCATCAAGTTTAGGGGATAATTAATAGGTTACATTATGGAAAATAAAGTTTGCATTTAAAAACTTGTCCTGTCCTGCGGGACGCGGTTATTCATGGGGGCGAGGGGGACCGAGCCTGAAAAAGAATGGGCGAGAAAGAGAGAACGAGACCAAGCAGGTTTCTTGTCAAGGTCTATTTAATGGCGGCGGAAAGCCAGTTTTTAAAGCTTACAAGTGAGCAGGGGGAGGAAGGGGCGGGATAAGGGAGCGTGTTGTTTGCTGATAGGCAGGTTTGAAGTTCCGGCTATTGGCTGGTTACGCGGGTGTGGGAAGGCAAAGAGGGC